>JAKSZP010012607.1:0-31475 GCA_022478985.1 Massospora cicadina
GGGGAGGGTATTCTGTAGGCCAAGGGATGCCTTCATTGCACGAAATTGATGTGCCCCAGTGGGTATCCCCTGAGGTTAGGTTATTGGTCCATGTTAGGGTTATCCCAGCAGTTAAAATCGCCCAAAAGGATGGTATCTGGTGGGAGGGTGAGTGTTGGAACGTTTTGAGAAATTGTTTTCTCTCAGCTGCGGTGCACGGTACATAGATGCATGCTATTGAGATTGTTTCCTCTTGGCATGTGATTGTTGCTATCAGGATGCGGCTGTGAAGGTATGATGAGGAGTTTGTAATTTTTAATTTTTTGTTGATTTGGATGATCACCCCACAGTGAGATGTCCATACCAATTGTGATGGTGAGACTCTGGATGACCAGGATCCTTCTTCCCCTTGTAGACAGTGGGTTTCTTGAATGGCCAAGATGTCTACAAGGGGTTTTTTCAGGAAGTATAGCTTTTTGGCTTGGGATGTTTGAGCCCTGGCTCCCACAATGTTTAGTGTCCCTATTGACACTGAGGTGCCTGCAGCGCCTCGGGAGTGGTTGAGAGGGCTCTCTGGTCCTAACCCACCGTAGCTCATTTTTGCTATGCTCCACGTCTGTACTCCAACTCTCTCAGTGACAATGTCAGTTCCCTTGATCTGATCTGATTTTTTGCGGGAATTGCAGTTTTTGGAATTTGCATTATCTTTTCCTGCTTGTGTCTCATGATGGTTTAATGCGTGGTGCTGATTGAATTATGTGATTTTGGGGCTTGAGTTTGGAGAATTGTGCACCACATTTTCGCCCATATTGCGGCTGAATTGTTCCTCAAAGTGTGCACGATTGATGTCGCTTGATGACTCAGTCAAGGTGCTGTGAAAATTTTCAACCTGGGCATATTGTTCTGTTTGGGAGGCTTGGTGTATATCCAAAATGTCCTCTTGAATTTGTCCAGGGTTGATGGATGATTCTGCATGCGCTGCCGCCTTGGCTGCTGCCCGCTTGCAGGCTTTTTGTGCCACTTTACGTTGTTTATGTGTAACTGGGTCCACGACGGAGTAAAGTCCATCTTCACCCCAGCTGAATGGATGGTGGCCATTGGTCATTCTGGAAAAGTTTTTGTTACTTTTGTCCATAGCTTTCTCACAGTAGTCTGCTTCTATCAAGCCCTCCTTCATGGGGCATGCATGTTCCTTGTGTCCCAATGAACTGCAGTGGTTGCATATAGGCGGTTTGCATTCTGATGTGATTTGGAATGTGGATGACTGTCCCCCATCTGCAAAGTGAAACTCTGCTGTGCGAGGGATTCTTAATAAGTCATCTTCCACTTTGGGGAATGGGTTAATCATGGTGATAGCTTTGCCTGTGCACAGGGTTAGCATCAGGTGAAATCGTTGTAATTTGAGTTGCATAGTTTCTCCATAGACTAATAGCCCTTTGCAGAGCTCCTCCTTGATTACCTTACAAGGAAGGTTGGTAGGGAGCAAATCAAAGGAGATGAACAAAGTTTTTGCTTTATTCCATCTGGTGCTCGCGGTGTGCACTATATTTTTGCCCTCAAGAAAGGGAAACATTGACGCAGACTTTTGCTGTGGCATCTGCTTCTTTGGCTCTTTCTAAACCAATATTGATCCAGCCAAAGCCCAAGTTGTTGGTGGTGGCATATACCATGTGAGGGAAAAGGGAGGGCTGTGCCTCGCATGTTTTCTCTCACAGGGTTGGGGACTCATCCCCAAGGAAGAGTCAAAGCCCATGTTCCACCTTTGAAAGGGGTTGGTTACATTGGATATACATGTATTGATCTTGTTTTATAGTAAATACCATAAACCCAGATGGTGTCTGAGTTTGTGGTTTCTTGGTGGCTTGGGTTCCTGGTCCCCCTCTAGGGCGTTTCTTGCCCTTAGGTGCACTGTTTTGCGAACCTCTTGATGTGACACTCACTCAGGTTGTATTGGATTTATTAAAATCGCTCATCTCTTTTGTGTGATTATCAAAAATTGCTGTTCAAATTGAATTTTAGTAATTAAAGTGATTGTTATGGGAAAAAAAGCTTCTCCATATAAAGATATAATTTGTTTTATTCACATAATATCTCTCTAAATGACTAAAATATAAAGCCTTAAGAACAATAACAGTGTATGACTTTTATAGACATTAGGATATATATAAGTCTTTAGCTCCTAGTATAAAACTCTTTAGCAAACTTTTGCCTTTATACTAGTTGATTTAAATGTCATTGACATAAACTATCCTAAACTAAATCGAATTTCAAGCTAAAGTCAGGGCTAAAATATAGTTTTGACTGAGCAGAAATGGTCACCAATAAACTATAAAAATGCATATGGGAATTCTCTATATTTAATACTGTGTAATTTTTACTTTGAAATATACTCTTTAAAAAGACAATACACTTTTATTCATACACAGCAATTAGTTGCTTGCCAATATAACCTATCTGGTTTATAACATCTTTACTATAACCTCGCTTTTATTTTTTCAGCATAGTGTGTTTATGATCATTTGAACCAAACTTAAGGAATTTATATTATGACCCAGGTTATTTATCAGAATATTTTATATTTTAATTTGAGGTGGGCCAACCTGGGGATGATACCGCACTGATTAAGGGAAATCAAATGAATGGAAAAGGAGGATAAAATCCAGAAAACCTTCACATGTGGCATATGATAAGCCAGAAACTCCATGGACCTCCTTTGCTATTCGCTATCTCAGTTTGGGGCATTGGTGCACAATGCCAACACAGTCATAATTGTACCCTACCCAAATTTCTAGTACTGGAATCAAACTTGGGGAGGCAGATTTATCAGAATATTCAACAACTATTTTCATATAATTATGTTCAACATTCAATCCTTTGTAAACTATTATACTTATTTTAAATTTAAAAATTCATCCTATAAACTCTTCAATATTAACAGTCAAGGACTTTCCATGGCTAAAAGTCCCATTTTCAAAAAGAAATCAACTTGGGATGCCACTTACTTAAACATAAACTATGGGGTAACAAAATGTGACTTTAATAGATAAAGTTTTAAAGCCTCTACAAAGCTTTCTATTTTATTGCTTCCACTTTAAATTGGCCTTCACTTTATCTTTCTAAATTCTATTAATATAATCAAATATTAGAAATTTAGATCACAGTTTACTCTCAAAAGTTTTTATAAATTGCCAAAAAGTTTATTTTATGATGTAATTACTCCAATGACATATGCTATTTATTATATTAATTATCAAGAATAATTGCTTAAAAATAAGTATACCTACAAGTGCTCTATAATAAAAGCATTGCTGTGCTCATAATTTAGGTAAATAAATCAGATGTAGACTAAAAGTGAGGGTCTAAAGGGAGAATGGTAAACTAATGATAACTTGGACATATCTGGTTCTACCCACCTGGGAGTACAAATGATATCATAGGCATTTTATTTAACTGAGATAAGCCAACCAGGGGATGGTCGTTACCAAACTTGAATTTTAAAACTAAAAAACTAACGTATCTAATCAATCTAAACAAAATGCCCAAAATAAATGGATTGAGTGAAACACACCAAATGGAACAACCAACCTGGTGGGAGTGGAGACCGCTTATCCCTCCATGGCAAAAGAGGAGGGAGATTGGGGGGCTCATCTTCAGCAGCAGCTTCCTCATCCCAGAGTAGGTTACATGTCAAGGCAGATATCAAGGGCGTTGGGGAATTATGTGCATGTGGCTTGATACCTTAAATGATTGGTCTTTTCAAGAGATTTCCAACCATAAAGATGGCTGTGATATATTCAGCTAAAGCTTTTTGGCTTTAATGCAGGCATCTGGTAGTTTAACGAGCATGGCAATATTGGTTTAGGTAATCTTATCTTTCAGATTCCGTGCTACAGTTACCACATTCTGGATAGCATCATTGACATCTTTATGTAATTTTTTGTTATTGATCTTACTTTTTAGAGTAAGATTTTTTTGGGATAACAGGAGGTGGAATTCCTCCTGTGAGCATCACCACTGATTTGGCGACAGCTTTGTGGAGGGGATGGCAATCTGGTGTGGCAGCTGCTTCTACTGCAAGCTGGTGGTTGCTGTAGAATGATTTGCATTTGGCTGTGGGGCATATAAACAAGGGGGAATTCTGCGTCCCATTTTGCATTACAGAACTTGTTGACTTGCAGCGATGGTTCTTCAATGATATTACTTGATTTATCAATTTTATCTAAAACTCTCATGGGTTCTGGCTAAATTGAATTGGGGAATTGTCATATGATTGAGGATTGGTTGATTCATTGTAGGATGCATGGGATCAAACTGGGGTCCAATCCTGCGCTTGATAGGAGAATTCATGCGTGGCACTGAAGCGAGGTGGATAATGATTGGTGGCTGCAGGTGCAGCTGCAGCAACAGGCTTTGGGGAGGAGGAGGTAGAATTGTACCCCATGCTGGAACTGGCACAGGGTGGGCGGTAGATTGGTGGCTGTCAGACAAAAAATCAGTGCTTTTAGAAGCAGCTAGAGATGGGCATTTGCATTTCAAGTGGTACAATTCAAAACAGGATGGACAAATCGTCTGTCTGCCCTCAATGTAGGCCCAGAACAGATGGTCAGGGGCAGAGGGGATAGTGGTGCAAGAGGGGAATCAACAGGGCAATTTTGTTTGTTTCAGGGCTGATTGTGGCATACAACTGAGGCCCAGTGAGGCGTGTGGCCCCATTTGGGACCACAAATTGCAAGATGGGGTTGGAGCTATAGGCTACCAACCCTTCCATCAGCTCCTGTTGGAGCACCTCAGGGGGAAGGTGGGTGGACAAACCAGCAATCTGAACTCGCAAATTGGTGTCTGCTGAGAACCAGGTCCAAATAGTTGGGAGAGGAGTATTCTGAAAGACAGGGGCACAGTTGCCGCAGTGGCGGCATCAGCTTCACAGGTGGAGCTGAGATCAAAATACCCCTTATAGGGGTGAAATATAATAGAACAGGTGAGACGCATCACTGCCTGAGCTATTTTGATAATGGCTTGGTCATTGTAGGGGAAAATTTTCCCATATATAACCCTAAGGCTGAAATGCATGTTGTTCCAGGGGTGCACCAAGGAACAACATGGCATTTCTTGGGTTTGAGTGAGGTAGGCATCAATATCCTTGGGAGGAACAAATTGTCCCAGGGGTTTGGTATGACTGGGCAATCCAGTCTGAGTGCATTTTTCTGTCAGATGGAAAATAGCAGGGGGGTTTGCCACTGCCCCACACTGGGGCAGCCAGTGGAGAATCAGATGATATTGGAGTAAAACTACAGCGGGCAATTGAGTTTTACTTTTTAAACCTTATAAATTGTTTGGAAATTTACACTGAGCAGAAAGAGCCCAATCATTAAATATAGAGTAAGATATAATATCATATCATAGGCAGTATAGAACTAACAGATCCAATGTCCCTACAAGCATTATAAGTCAAATACTACTATAAAGCTTATAGAAAAACATCAACAAAAAAATTTTCTTATGCTTTTTATTATTTACTATTTTAGTTTCTTGTCTTCATAAAGTAATACATAGCTGCTTGCTGAAGTTTAATTGTATTAGTTTACCCCAATAGCTAATTTATTACCGTAGGTGCGCACCACATGACAATAAATCTAATTTTCAATAAAAGCCATAAATCATATGGATAAGAACTACCGTTTTGTTACAGGAATTAAGGAGAAATTTTTATGAGCTCATAAACTTGATCAAAACTATTTTATGGTTTGTGAGACTGAAGGTGGCTGAGTCTCTAAAGTATACCTCAGCGGCAATATAGGTAATGAAAATATATACCCTTTTTGTTTTGACAAATTGAGGAGAGCTGTGAGATCCACATGGGAAGCTATGTAAAGTAGAAATAAATCATATAGGCGTTGAGAAATAATATGGATATTTTGGTTAAATATTATCTTGAAAACAAGAGAGAGAATAAAGGATGATTATGTTGTTAATAATGAATGAAGTAAGAGAAAAACTAATAGAGAGTTTCTTATCTGACTATAGTAAAAATATATCCAGATTTTGTTATAGTCTTCTATTATAAAAGATAATGAGGCCTTAAAATGGGAAAATAGCATTATCACAATATGTTTATTTGGGGACTTCAGTTTTTTCACTAGGATAAAGCTGGGCTTTAAATTCTTAAGTCCCCAGAGAATTAAGGAACAGAAGTCTTGAAGTTATTCAGGATATTAATGAAGAGTGAAATAGCTGTAGAGAGGCAATGGTAAGAAACTTTTGCTTCTGCAGGATCTAATTGTTGGCAACTAGCCTGAGTTTTGATAATACTATTATAACTATGTGAAGAGACAAAAAAGTCTAACTTTTTTAGGGAGAAAATACATTATTTTCTTTTCAATTAAAAATTTTTAATTACAGGATGTTTTAGTTTACGGTGGTCAACAGGGCACCAAGGTTTTCCTTGTTCAGGATCTTTACTCTTCATCCAGTAAGGAGGTTGGCCACAGTCATCCCTTTTAATGTCTTTGGTATCATAATCTTCCCATTGTTTGAGGACTTCTAGTTTGTAATCTTGATGAAGTTTCATTGTAAGAAAATTATTAAACTCTTTAATAAATTCTAGCCTATTTATTGCAGAATCCTAGTAGATGAAAATCATCCAATTTCTAAAGGATCAAATCCAAAGGTGGGCAGTACCACAGTTTGTTGGTTTGATCTCTATAATTTTTGGAATGTACTTTGGTATAAACTATAACATTGCCTGCCATGATCCTGTTGTAGGGGGACACAGGGATGCAAAAAACTAGCATGTACACAATTAACTATCATGCCTTAGATGACATTGACAATGGAATATTAGGAGCCAGCCCTATATAGTATGCAATAGGGCCTCAACCATGAGGTATCCAATTTTATAAGTTGCCAACCAAGGCAATGATTATTAAACAACATGAGGTCTCCAGTATAAAACTTATAAAGAGCAGGTTTTTTAGCATTAGACTGTATAGTCTCCTTTGTGGTTATTGAGACAGTCCTTAAGTAGCAATCACTTGTGGGCTAATTAATACATTGGCTAGCACTCTTCATAGTTAGTTCAGTAGACTCAGGAGAAGAGGAGTTAAAAGGGATGGTCACTACTGGGCATTCAGGGCTCTCATCCATATAGAGCCTGAAATATAGAACTTTTAAATATGCAGAGATAACTTATTTGATAAGTTAGTAAGGCGGATGATAAATAACGGTTCTATTATACTGTGCCTGAGGTGGCCATTTTACAAAGAGTAGAAACTAGAGTACCATTAAACCTTCTACTTCCCAATTAGTATAAGGGTTATATGGATCAATGAAGTGTTGATTAGTACTAAATAAGGAGGTTAGCTCTAAACAAACTTAGGAAGTAAATTAATATATTTAGAAGAAAAACCTCTGAGCATCTATATTGGGTGAAATGGAGCAAAAAAGAAATGAGGCAGTAATTTTTGTGACATTGGCCTGGATGGAGATGGCCTTGACCCATTTGGTTAGATGTTCAATAGTAAGTGAAACATAGCTGTTGCAGATGAGACAGTGACTATTGCACCTTTCATTTCAAGAACAGTGGAATGGGTGCAAGCAACTTTTTAAACTGGTGGAGGTACAGGTGACCAGTTCACTGCGGATGGGAGTTAAAGAGGCCCTTTTATAAACATGGGTAAGGCAAGAAGTTTTCAGCTACCAAAAAATGATATGCACATATTTTTACCCTGAGGAGTCAGAAGAGTTTTTAGATGAAGACAACGCTGCCATCAAAAATTCATATAGAAAACGACCCCTTTTATCTTTGGTGTATAAAATAATTTGCACTCTGCAGGTGATAAAACAATGAGCACACCAAATTATACTAACAGAACCAGCTGAATATTGAAAATAAATATCACCTAATTTGGTAATCACCCAATTTCAAGAGTAACTTAAAACCATGATGCAAAGCACATTGTAGGAGTGACATTGCTTGAACCAGAAGTTTAGGTAAAAATTATTAAATCAGATAAGCAACCTATTTCAAAAAAGAGTACAATGAGCAAGCACCCAGAAGTGAGGGCTAGTACAAAGCCCCATAACATCCTTGTTGAGAGGTAACCACTGCAAGACAGAGCTCTTGATTACAAGTTCTAGCACAATTGGATGAATATACTAAACAGTAGTCAGAAGAAGTCTGACTAGGGGATATTATAAAGTTCTCATATCAATACTCCAAAATCCCAAATTTTTCAATATTCTATTCATTTCATATCTAAGATTCGCTTGAGGTATAACTTACTTTAATTTATACCTTAAATAAAAAAGTTTCTACAAAATCCTAAGATTATCCTTTTTATTTAAATGTGTGTATATCAAGTTATTAATTGCCAGTAACCAGTCTGGGACTAACCAAATACTCTGTGTCCAGTAACCAGTCTGGGATTAATCAATTTGGAATAAAATACTCTCTGTTGAGGATACTTTTGTGATGATAACGTCAAGGAAGAGGTTGGAAAGGTTTGCATTGAGTTCCAAGGGCTAACATATTTTTAGAATGTCTAAGAGTGTCTAGAAGTTCACTATGGGCGCGGACAGTTTAAATAAGTGATACATGCTACAATTAGTAGCATCAGAGTATGATATGCTTAGTGAATGCGATTGTGATGTTAGCAAAGGTTGTCTGATGTTTAATCTGCGCGGAGTAGACCTCCTAATAAGCGAATCAGCCTCTAAAGTTAAATGATTTAATGTCAGCGCACTGACTTTAGTGCATACTAAAGGGGTGGCACCTTAAGGCTCTAGCAATAATCATAGTTTTTCAGAGTAATTTGATGGTGATACTTATAAAAGTGCATCATGGAGAGGGTGGAGAGGTTTTCTCTGAACTCCTGGTAAAGGAGGAGGATACCATCCATAATAGACTCTATACCCTGAAATTTAAAGTGCACAATTTGCATACTGATCTAGATCCTATCAAGGAGATTGTAGATGAGCTAGAATTTCCTCTGTATCCATAGTAGGAGGACCCTCACCAATTATAAAACTTAAACTTACACTGAAGAACATCGAGAAAAGGGATCTTTATTCCTTTAAAAAAAGGAAACTAAAACCATCACTACTCTGAATGAGTATGGAGAGCGCTTTGAGCAGCACAACAGCATGCTGTTTACAATGGACAAGAGTATAGATGACATGAAGGCACTAATGCATATTGTACCAGAGCCTACCTCTTCTTGACCTATAACTTGGATGGTAGCACCAGCGTAGAGCTCTCAAAGAAATGCACCACAAATGGTAGGAACTTGTATTCAGCCAACTATGATGCACGCTGATCCTGTTGAAAAGTAATAGCTTTTAAAACCATATTTCAAGATTATGTATACATCTGTTGAAGGAATAATTGCAGGTTTCCTCCAGATGTATGAAAAAAGCATGGATGGTACTATTGATTTCCAGAAGGCTTGCCATATACAAGGATGCATGAGCTGCGAGGCTCAGAAGATCCTCAGCGTGAGCCTGAGACTTGGATTATCTTGGACTGAAGTCAAGAAAGTCTTACTTTCCAAGTTTGGCAGTGAACAGGATATCCAGATATGAAACAAGAGCTTCTGTTGATAAGGATGAGAAAAAAATAAGTCAGTTGCAAATTACTTTTTCGCTTCTACCATAAGGATCAGAAGTTTTGGATCACTGGAATAGTGGATCTGCCTACTGCAAAAACCGTTTTGCTAAGCTCCCTGGAGATGCATCCTAATCTGAAAATGCATATGACTTTGGCAGTCAAGAGCGTGACGTCCCATAAAATGCTTAAAAAGGTGCTTTTCAACATACAAGGGATATACTAATCTGAATTATAGGCCCTGGAATCTACAACACCCCCTCAATAAAGTAATAAGGCTGTTTATGTCACCAAAAATAAGGATGAAAAGCGCAAGGAAAAGAGCTACAAACCGCCTAAACACTTGGCACATCAAGAATATAAGTGCCACAAATGTTATTAACATGGGCATTTCATTTTTGATCCTGCCCACTAGATACCGCTGAAACAAAAGATCCAACAACTAAAGAGGACGCTCCCAGCACCATAATTTGGTGAATTTCCACACTGAGGGTGAGGACAGACATGAAGATTAAGTTTTGTCTAGCGCAGGTTACCATGTGTTAGGGGCACCTAGAACTGTGGCTGTACCGTCTAGACTGAGAGTTAATGGTGCTGACAGATCTGTATAAAGCGATATCTAACTATCCCAAGCTGACAAGCCTACCTGATTGATCAGGTCAGTTAAAGAGGAGAGCAGTTGGTCGCTGCTATTTTAAGAATGTGGCACTTGATGCCAAAGACACTACCAAGGATGATACTTGCGCTTTTTTTTGAACCAGTTTTGAGGAATCTTCCACCAACATATTGACCACTAGAATCCCCTTCAGCAAGAGCATAAAAAAGGTGGAAGTAATCATCCAGAAGGTGCGCGTACTGGCAGTGAAGGACACCAGGGCTCAGGAAACATTATTTCCTCTAAACTGATGAAGAAACTCAATTTTATGCCCAACATTGACTACAATGTTATTACTGTACCACAGAACCTGATATTACTCACTCATTAGGAGCTTATTCTGCTTTACCTTTACGCTTTGGGCGCAGGGTCCTAATGCACCTGCAGTGGTACTGGACAACAACCACTACAGTTCTTGATTGTTACACAATTTCTTCTGAAGTTTGGGTTAAGATTGACTTTACCACTATCATGGTTAGCATTTTCAGCTATTAACTCCCCTGGTGTTCAAGGACAAGGACGTTAAACAAAAAAACAGCATATGTGCTTGGTCAAAGAAGACCAATTGACCTATCCAATTAATTACACCTTAGCAGAGAAGGGTGTAAAACAACTACCGCCTACCGTGAGCTCTGAAGAAGAACTTCCCTTGACCACTAGTGAAACTTTATAAACTCAACTAAGGGACCAAAGAAGAATGGCCTTGTCAATAATTGTAAAGATTTCTTCTGACACCATCTTGGAAGTGAACAGTTGAGATAATTTCCAAGAGCAAGGTCCCAGAGTAATAAGGGATTATACAATGCAACTTACTATAAAGAGATAAACCTTTTTTAGTGGAACATCATTAACTGACCAATCTGAGTTGAAACGTGACAAGATATAGCATTGGCTCGTCTGATCAGTTGCTAAGATATTGAGTCTATACATGCAGTACGAGGTTTCAATCAGATAAGGTTTGAGGATGTGTCCCATAAGCATCAAAAAAGTTGGACAAACTTTTGTATGAGTTTAATTATATCTATAGCCCTGGTTTAACAACTATGGCCTGTGCAAGGATAGATCTATAAGATATACACCAAATCTGTAAACCACTTCAAGTCCAAACTTACTGTAAGTTCAGAAGAACATTCCCTATGTGTAGATCAGATGCTCTTTCCATTTCCGAATAAAAAGGTGCTGAAGAGGGCAGCTGTACCCTCGTCTCCCAGGGTGACCTCGCCCATGTGATATATGAGCGCTGGGTAACAGCCCTCCCTCTTTGGATTCCTCCCCCAGTACCCTTGCTCACCTCAGTTGAACTGGTCAGCCAGATTAAGGAAGTCTGTGCTGAGATTACCAAATCAATGTTGAAGAATTTGAGACCAATGGGATCAAAGCAAGAGGATCAGAAAAATGCATGCAAAAAAGGGGAAAAATTCCAATTTCAGCTGGAATCCTGGACGGTTTTAACTCAGTCTCCAATAAGATTGTTGATGCTAACCCCCTCCCATAATTGTTGTAAATGATCCCTGAAGTGCAGATGGTACTTCAAAAACCATCACTGACAGTTTGAAAACCTTATCCAGCAATTCAGAAGTTGCACCTGATGAAACTCATTTGACTGAATGAACGTCCCAGCGACTGGACATGGGCAGGTTGGGCATACAAACCCATTTCCAACCAATTGGGACCGCCCCTACATGGATTAGACTTGGGGAATTTCCACATCTCATTGGAACAAATGCCGTTATGCTAACTGATGGAAATGCAGTTGAGTTTTGGTTTAGGCGTTTGAGGTCAAACTGACAACGACTTGGCCTGCTGCCAAAACTTTCAATTCTGGTTCTATTTGAGATTTTATGCCCCATTCCCCAAAAAATTCGACAGGTTAGGTGAATTTGAGGGACCTAATCCCTGATTGGACTCACCATAATCAAACACTATTTAATAAGTTGCCTGGCACTGAGAAAATTGTTGGTCGATTTTCTTCCTTTATCTTTGTGATAAAAAATCTTTTTCCCGAATTCTAGTTTGTATGTTGGATAACAAACCACCCTTTCCACTGGCATTCCAACACCCCTCAGGTTTATGGCCGTTACCATCTGGTATCTTATTAGGTGTCTTTATGAGATTATGGCTCAACTACAATTATTAGTAAAACTTCTTTACAGTTATATAAAAGCCATACCAGAAGCAGTGCCTCTGGCATTCTGGTTTGCCATTTGGGTGCTTTGGCGCCTAGGCTGGCAGGCTGGTCTAATTCTAACTTGCTTTTTGCCTAACATAATTTACCAACCATTACTCCTAACCATTTTTGACTTTCTCATAGATATTGGCATAGCAATGGTCCCTTCTTTTCATCTGGACAAGGTTGTGAAGAAATTTTTCTCTGACCATGGTAGTATAGTCTCACTCAAAATATCCGGTCCCCATCCCATAGTTGCCACAGCTATTGTGCCCATGTCAGTATGTTCTGATAATATAACTTGTGAAGGGCTTACTCCCACTATAAGCCTAGTGGTTTCCCCCAACTCTACTTCCATCTCTTCTGTATCACCAGATTCAAATACAGCTTCCAATAAAGAGAAAATTCGCTTAATTCTTACTGCTCATGAAGATTAGCGTCAGGGCCCATCATGTTTTTTTGAGGCATTGGTGGAAACAGAAGCTGTGGAAAATTGTATTAGTGTTGAGCTAGCCCAACAATTGGAGCTTGATCTGGATGTAGGGCCTTTGGTGATGGTTGCTTCTTCAACCTCCCAGACCCCATATCTGGTCCGTCAGCCAGTTTCTTTCTTGTTACATCAGTTTGGCTTTTGTGATTGCTTCTCAGCAATGCCAAACTTGGTGTTTTCAGTTATATTGGGGGTTAAATGGTGGCGCTGACAACATGTTAAGATTCATCTAGAGTCAAATATATTGTCATTTGCCAATGATCAAATGGAGGGAGAATTCTCCTTAGTTAATACCCTTAAGAAAACATAAGGCCGCAGCTTTATTATCTCCCTTGTTTCCCCTTTGGGCCTTCCATATGATTTTTCTAAAGAATTGATGCGCTATCCGGGTATCTTTGATTCTAAAAAGGCAGACCATCTTCCCACTCACACAAAATTAGACTTAGGATTCTGAACAACGGTACAGTTGGCGAACATCAACTACCCTTTGTATCCACACGTTGCAGAAGAGGAGGTTGCTATTAACACTGTTTAGATGACATGCTTAAGAAAGGATGGTTGTTTGAAGATATGTCGCCAATTGCCTCCCCATCGTTTTTGCCAAGAAGGCTGATGGTTCTCTCCATCCCTGCGTGTATTATGATCAACTATGTAAAATTACAGCGAGCGATCCTTATCCTTTACCTCTAGAGCAGACTATCAGTCAAGTGATCACAAAATCTCACGTGTTCTCCAAGCTTGATCTCGTCAATGCCTTTAACCAAATAAGGGTAATGGAAGGTCAAGAATGGCTTACTTCAATTCATACCAAATGAGGTATCTTTCAGTTCTGCATAATGCCCTTTAGGCTGAAGAACGCACCAGCCACCTTTCAAATAATAATTGACAGTGCGCTAGGTGAACTACAATTTACATGCATGGTCGCATATATTGATGACATCTTGGTTCATTCCCCTACTCCCAAACAACATGCTAGGGACGTAGAAGCGGTCATGTCTGCTTTGCACAAAGCAGGCCTGTTCTTCAAGCTTTTAAAATGCAATTTTTATAAGGAGGAAGTTACCTTTTTTGGGATTTGGTCCTAAAAGATGGTTATGCAATTCCGCCCAACAAGTTAGATGCCATCCGCAAGTGGTCAACTCCAACAACCCAGAAACAATTGTGGAGTTTCCTGAGTACCATTATTTTCTTAAAAAACTTTCCAGCCCTTTCCCAGTTAGCTGCTCTTCTCCACCCTCTCACAGGTAAGAATGTGCCTTTCCGCTGAACCTCTGAATGCAGCAGGCATTTGAGTCAATTACCAATGTTTTCTTATCACCCGCTATCCTAAAACATGTGGTCCCCTTTAAACTATAAATTGTTACTTGTGATGCTTCAGCAGTAGCGGTTGGGGCAGTTCTGCTCCAGGAGCATGATGGCTAAGACATCTAGTTTCCTACTTTTCCCAGAAATTTACTTCAACTGAGCAATCATGGGCCATTTATGATAAGGAATTGGCAGCCATAGTATGGGCATTGACTTACTGGCAGTACCTCTTTCAGGGTGCTCAGCATGAGTTAACTGTATGTACAAACTACCAAGCCCTTTTATATTTCTGAAAACCTCAAAAATTGGCACACAGGCAGGCTCATACTTATCAGGATTTATGCAGTTTCAATTTTAAATACAAAATTGTGAAAGGTGCATTAAATGTGCTTCCTGACTTCCTTAGCCACAACCTGGCCTATTGCCTCACAGACTCAGAGGAAGTGGACTTGGTTACTGTGATCCCCACCACTTAAATCCTATCTATTGTCCCGCCTGAAGTCGCCTCAGTAGATTTGGCTCTGGATGCTCCTCTCATTCTATGAGTTTTAATAGCTCAGATGTCCTGCCCTGAAGGAGTGGAGTTACTCAATCAATTATCCCTTCAAACCCACATACATTCCCTGTATTCCTTGGTGAGGGGTCTCATTTATTTTAGGTCAAAGGTTTGGGTTCCTCCTTCCCTTAGAGCTGAGATGTTTTAAGCACATCATGACCCTCCCACGATTGGCCATCCGTGCAACAAGAAATGCATTATATTTATCAAGCATACTTATAAATGGTTGGGTTTAACTAAGAAAGTCCCAGCCTGGATCGCCAATTGCATTACTTGTGCTTAAGCCAAGTCAGACCGTTCTGGAAGAGATGGCCTCCTACATTCTTTACAACAGGCGGAGGGTTTATAGACATTGGTGTCCACGGATTTTATTGTTAAACTCCCCTGTTATAAGGAGTTTATGAAGGTGATGGTGGTGGTTGATTGTTTTGGCAAATTTTCCCTATTTATTCTCTGTGCTTCCATGATCTTGTCAGAAGAAACCACTCATTTTTGTATGCCATGTGTTGGGAAGTTGATATGACTGGATGATATGCTACCCATATTGGTGGATTGGAGTTGGAATCAAGACAAGTCTCAAGATTTATGGTAAAGGATATACAAATTATAATCGATCAAAGTGATGACCATTCAACAAATTGAGGGAAATTATGATGAGATTCGATATAAATGAGAGCTTTTAGAAAAGGGAAGATGAATAGAAGACTACCAAGCCAAGGACGCATCCAGCTTGGGAGACTGAGATATAAAGAGTCACATGGAGGATTGAAGAGAAAATCTTTTCCCAGATAATTGAGTGATTGCAGAGAAGTCTACAATTTATATTTTAATAAGGTCAAAATAAGGGGCGATAGCTCCATATACAGTTTATTGAGTTTTATTAGAAAGTCAGCGATCTCCATATCATCTAATTTGGTTGCTCAGTGGCTAATACCCTGTGCAAACTGACTCAGCGGAATCAAGCCTATACGCTGAGAATTAACAGTATTGCTCACTACAAGGGTCCACTGGTCAACTGTAGTCTTTAACGATAGGATACAATGATGAGCCCTCATTCATTCTGACATAATTTGATCCAGTTTCATGCGCGGTATGCTGAATAAGCATGGGAGGCACTAACTTTGAACCAGCATTATTTACTGTGACCAAACCAGGGGATGATGAAGTTATGATCAACTTGCAATTAGAAAATTGCCCTGAGCTGATGACCGACCAACAAAGACGCTCCACAAATGTGACTCCTTAGCAGCTGCATAATATCATGGAGTGGCTGTTGTGCAAATATCACCTATACAAAGATGAGGCTGGGGAAAATGACCTGAAGTTATTCTATAACCAACGAAACCAAGAAAATTGATAAGCTCTGTACATGTCTTATTTGGATGTGACTACAAAAGGATTGGCTCACCACCTTGGTACCCACAGAATTGAGGATTATCTATTCACTTATGTGCAACCATCAATTCACCAGCTACTGCGTGTGCTGGCTCGCCACAATATAGAAATTGGAGATGTATTATGGTTTGCTCAAGAACAGCAAAATGATACTCGCCTTCTGCTCAACTTCCTCAATGGTTTATTTTTGGAGGTACAAGGGGCGCTGGTACAGATGGATCATCATGTTGGGGATGTCTGCCATCGATTGGACATTTTGGTACCACAATTAAATTTAAAATTTCCTTGAGTAATAAAAGAACTGCTGGATCAGAATGGCCTATTGGTGGAGTGTATTCAGGATGTAATGACGTTGGGAAATGATAGTGAGCACTTTATGACGGAGCTAGCCAAATGGGCAGAAGCTCTTGAAGCTGCGATGCTCAGCTTAATGAAAAATGACACTTATGGAATGGCAAGTGGTGGACCAAGTCAGCTCCTTATCAGCTGATTTAACCCAAATATATATCAAATGGAGTACTCAGCGAATGGCAGATAACACGCTTATCCTTTGGTCAATGTCTCCTGAATATCTCCAGCTTATTCGTCAGGTTACACAACTGGAAGTTGTTAGTCAGGGTGAGCACTGACTAGCCTTCCCTCTTCTGATTGGTGAGACAAGAGAATATGCAGACATAAAAGGGTGCCTTGATACCCTTTGATGGGCCAACAAGGAATTGATATGGGAACAAGCCTCCCTCCTTAACCAAATAAATGACACCAATCAACAAGCAGATAATGCTAGCCAGCAGCACACCCACCTGCAAAACATAATTGAAGATGTCCTCTTGTGATTACAAGCCGTGGAGCAGAAACTGAATGTTGAGAGTGAATTCCACTTAATTTGCAACATCAGTATGAAACGCTGCAACAGGAATTCCAGAATGGACGGTGTAGATGCTATTTGGTTAAAGCAGTGCAGTTGATCAACAAAAATTTCATGTGGTACACCAGAGCTGGGAAAAGTGGGGAAGTTTGTGGCGATTCAGGGGAAGAATGCTATGGATCAGCAAACAAATTTCCCCCAGGCATTATGATGGACCCCCATGTGACACCACTTCTTCTGAGTCCTTTTTGACGGATTTGAGTCTGTCTGGCTGGCTGTATGATAACGCACAAAGGGGTGGTTCCCATAGTCACTCCAAAACCAATTTTCCTGCTCCTTGCAGCAGGAACCTGGAGCAAGGCAAAGTTGTTCTAATCAAAAATTACCTCCTTTCACTCAGGATGGAAATCTACATGGTTACTTTAGGCGTTTTGAATTTGCTATGAAAGGGGCTACTGATCGATGGAAAGCAAAAATGTTGCTGTCCGCTCTAGATATAAAAAGTGCTGATCAAGTTACCTGCTATCTTCTAAATAGCTTGGTATCCTACAAAGAAGTTAAAGCAATTGTTCTCCGGCTGTTTGGGGGCGCTACCAAGATGGCCCAACGGAAAGCTGACTTTATAACTATACAGTTTTATCAAAATGAGACCCTGTTAGATCTCACTGAGCGTTTTTTGGCGAAAGCACATGTCCTACTTGGAGCTAACATTTTATCCACCAAGGATGTCAGTATAGAAATGATGGCGGCTGTCAAACCATATCAGGAACTATATAACGCTATGTCTCACATGTTGGATGGAAATGCCAGACTTATCTTAATCATAAACACCTTATGTCAACCCTCCGCCATGATCAGCGCCCCCAGCATAGCCCAAAAAACCTCTTCTGTCTCCTCTCCAAACTCTTAAGGATATGTGCTGCAGTGACTGGGTTATCAGCCGCTGGAATATATTCATCCCTCATATGAGTCAGTGGACCCTTTTCAGCCCATGTACACTTCACCAGTTCATCCACGCCCCTGGAGCCATACCAGCAACTTCTGAACTAATCCTTCCGCCACAAGCCATATAGGTGAACCGTTTATGAACACTTGCTTCCAGTGCAGATGAAGCGGGCACTGTGCGGGTAATTGCCCTAACAAACCACAAGTGTATGCAATGCCAACTGTAAAGATCGAGCAGGGAAAAGCTCAAGTGAAGTAGAGATGGGACGCTTTACCTCCGCTAAGTCCAATTACTTGTCCCTAGTAATTCCCAAACGTTTTTTTGGGTAGAATTCAAACCTCAAACAGATGATTTGTTATATCAACAGCTTTTATCAGATATCTCTGCTTCTGCTTCCAAGAGTAAAAGTTCACCCCAAAGCCTCGAGTTCCGCCAGGACAAGAAGAAGCCATATGCGTGGCAGATCCTGGAACAGACCGGCACCGGCAACGCAGATCCCTCAATGAACGTCACCTCTTTAGTAGAGGTTAATGTAGCCATTCTGGTGGAGAAAATCACTAGTGATTATCCTCAGGTTGGCAAGGGCATTTCCTCTTTTTTGGGTAACACAAAGCCCTTGGACATACATGTAATAAGCACTACTGGTTCTTCTTACTTGGAATGTACTTACTGCGACATTTTCGTTCAAAACACAAAAATACGCACTATCATAGACCGGGAGCCCCTGTGAACATAGTCTCTACCCGGTTGGTGGCTAAACTTCTGTTGAAACCAGTTGTGGACCATTGAGTAGTATATGGGACTGCGGGAACGCATAGCACTGTGTCTGAAGGAGCATATAGAGCGTTGCCTTTGTGATTTGGATCAGTCCAGGCTTCCACTCTGGCAGTTGTTTTGCCAAATAACAACAATGACATGTTAATCGGCGCAGCTTTTATGAGGAAATGTGGTGTTGTGATAAATATGGCGGAGGAAGATCTTACTATTTTAGGACAATAGATCCCCATGTATTTTTCTCTTTGTAGAATCCCAATGGATCTGGTCTGCTTTAGTCAAATCAATCTAGTGTACAGTGATGGAGTGATTCCTGTTCATTATCGACAACTGAGGCGGTGGACCAGGACCCTCCCCAACCAGATTTATGAATACAAAGGGATCCCGCTTTGGGCAGCGAGCACTTTGAGCCTACCATCTTGACACCAGTGCATAGTAGGGACTGGCCTTGAAATTTATGTCCCTAAAGGGATTTATAGAGAAATTATGGCGCCTCACCAGCACTCACAGCTTGAACCACATGTGGCTCCAGGGTTACTGCTATCTGGAAATAGGAAGGTGAAAGTGCAGCTAGCTAACTTACAGAAGAAGACAATAATAAACCAGCGGCACCAAGTGGTGGCTTACCTACATCTAGTTCAAATAGAGGAAGCTCGCCATATTCATGATTTTGGCTTGTGGGAGGATCTCAGACTACCGGCAAGCTCCTTGTTTGGTGTATTGACCGTGGTTCCATGGAAAGTGCTTATGGGACTATCAGCGGAAGAGCAAGATAAGGCTGTGGCATTAATTGAAAAGTGTCATGATATTTTTGCACATGACAATAATGATTTGGGGTGCGCTCAGGGGTGGTACATCGGATAGATATGGGGGATCACCCTCCCATTCAATCACAACCTATTAGATGTTCAAAAGTGGTGGAAGTGGTTGTCTCCAACGAGGTGGATAAACTTATTGTGCAAGGAATATTAGAGCTGTCAAACAGCCCATGGGCATCACCTGTGCTCATTGTAAAGAAAAAGGATGGCTCAAAATGAGTGGTTATTGACTATCATAAACTCAATAATGTAATGAAGAAGGATTCCTACCCTCTTCTGCGGATTGATGACGCGTTAGACTGATTGGGTGGGGCAAATTATTTTTCCACCAAGGACCTGATCTCGGGGTACTGGCAGATCAATTTTCATCAGTGGAATGGGATATATACAATTATCAATTTGAGAGGGTTGTTTCAGCTGACTCACATGCCAAAAAGGGTTGTGTAACGCCCCAGCTACGTTTCAGCATGCCATGGATATGATTTTAGGTGATTTAAGGCTGTACTGCATTTTAGTTTACCTCAATGACATCAATGTGTTTTTTTTAGTACTAGATGGTCCCGACATCAATGTGTTCTTGTAGACATTTACAGAGCACCTTGTCCACTTGGAACAAGTGTTTCAGCGCCTCGCTGCTGCTAATATCAAAATTAAGCCTTGGAAGTGCCATTCTTTAAAGAAAAATTTAAATACCTTGGGTTCATCATGTTTTCAAATGGGCTTAAACTGCAGCTGGCTAAAGTGGAAGTGATAAGCAATATGACTCTCCCAGGTAATAAGAGGGACATTCAGGTGTTTCTGGGGATGATCAAGTATTACTGACGGTTCATTCCCAATTTCAGTTGCATTGGGGCCCCACTTTTCGAGTTGCTAAAGAAAAACTCTTCCTTTGATTGGATGGAACGATGCCAGAATGCTTTTGATGTGTTGCAAACCGCATTAGCAAGTGCACCCATTTTGCAATATCCAACTTTGACAAACAATTCATAGTGCAAATGGATGCATCCCTCACCGCTATAAGGGCAGTATTATCCCAGAAGGACGATGACGGTGAGGAGCATCTTGTCGCATTCTGCAGTCAAAGATTGAACTTTCATGAACAAAACTACACCATAACCGAGTGGGAGTGTTTAGCGTGATCTACACTTACAAACAGTTTTAAGTATATTTCCATGGGGTAAGATTCCAAGTAGTGTGGGATCATGCTTCCTTGTGCTAGCTACAGAATCTGCATGAACCGGAAGGATGTCTTGCACGTTGGGCTCTGAAGCTAAGTGTATGATTTCAAGATTATATACAGCCTGGGAGCAAAACATCAAAACGCGGATTGTCTTTCTTGGCTGCCAATGGTTGCTATCATGGCGGATTTATCTAGAATTATGTACGAGAAGATGGTAGTGAACAAATACCATGACGAGCTGCTGCAGGTGATTAAGGTATTAGATGGTCTCAGGCAGGATAATTTTCTATGTGAGGGGGAACTATATAAGCAGATTGGAGACTTGATGCAGAGTTTCTCTAAACCTTCAGCTAGACCCTTGATTATTATGGATGCTCATTGGGCTTTAGGACATGGAGGATTGCAGAAAACTCTGTAGTTTTTGTGACCCTGATACTACTGGTAGAGCATGCATTACAATGTATTGAAGATGGTTAGTTGTTGCCATCAGTGTCAAGTGGAAAATCCTTTCCTCAAGGAAACCACATATCAGCTAGTTAAACCCCAGTTCACCTGATACACCGTTTCCATTAATGTAGTGGGACCTCTGCTGACTAGCGCAAATTGATCCAAGTATATAATTGTTGCCATTGATCATTTGACCCAATGGGTGGAGGCAAGGGTTATTAGCAACTTGGGCGCGGTCACCGCTGCCATGTTTAAGGGAGTGTGTTATACAGCAACATGGCTGCCCACAGTTCATTCTGACAGATAATGGAACCAACTTCACTTTGCATATCCTGCTGAAGTTGAATGAGTTGATGGTGATCTGTGGAGTTTTGACCACCCCCTATCATCTGGAATCAAATGGGATGGTGGAGCGGGTCAACAGAACCCTAGTGAACATACTCCACAAATTGGTAAAAGATTGGCCTTCAGAATATAGTGCCCTTCTACCTACCGCTGTGTTCACATATAATAGCAGTTGTCATTCATCCACTGGTAAGATCCCATTTCAACTGCTATATGGTTGACATCCAGCTCTGCCCGCCTTGCTTTATTCATGTGTAAAAGACACTGGTGGTGTGGATCCCCAGCGTTATTTGAAGACTCTTACAGATACATTGATCAAGCTGCAAATGGAAGCCTACTCCACCAGTTTAGCCAATAAGATTTGTGATCAGGAAGCCAATCAGAAGAGGCAGAGTGGACTTCCGCTGTTTGCTGTGGAGGACCATGTTTTATTCCACGACCAGCATGGATTTGGGAGAAAAAACTAGCTCTCCAACATCTGGGCCAGCCCATTCAAGGTAATTAAGAAGACTGGCATTGATGTCTACACTATCAAGGAACCTGCGGGGGTTAGATTATCAACCAAGCTCACATGAAGTTCTTTAAAGCATATAAACAGTAAGGGCATATCATTCAGTCAAAGGAGGGATAATGTCGGGAAGTTGATATGACTGGACAATATGCTACCCATACTAGCAGATTGGAGGGGGAATCGAGATGAGTCTCAAGATTTACAGAAAAGAGTATATGAATTATAATTGATCAAAATGATGACCATTCGGCAAATTGGGGGAAATTATGCCAAGATTTGATATAAACGAGAGCTTCTAGAAAAGGGAAGATGAATAGAAGACTACCAAGCCAAGGACGCATCCAGCTTGGGAGACTGAGATATAAAGAGTCACATGGAGGATTGAAGAGAAAATCTTTTCCCAGATAATTGAGTGATTGCAGAGAAGTCTACAATTTATATTTTAATAAGGTCAAAATAAGGGGCGATAGCTCCATATACAGTTTATTGAGTTTTATTAGAAAGTCAGCGATTTCCATATCATCCAATTTGGTTGCTCAGTGGCTAATACCCTGTGCAAACTGACTCAGCGGAATCAAGCCTATACGCTAAGAATTAACACCATGTGTTCTCTATGTTTGGTCTCCCACAGGAGATCATCAGTGATCGTGGACCTCAATTTACAGAGCAGTTTTGAAATGAGCTTTTAACCATCATAAAAATCACCCCCTGCCATTCCACAGCATACCATCCCTAGTCCAATAGACAAACTGAGCGGGCTAACCAAATTTTAGAACAGTAATTGCATTGTTACATGTCAGCCACACAAGATACCTGGGCCAATGACCTCTCTCTCGCCCAAAATTGCCTATAATAACGGTACTCACACTTCTACAGGGTTTTCTCCTATGAAGTGATGTTGGGTTATAACCTCTCTTTCTCAGCTGGTCCCTGTCTACATTCAGAGATTCCTGCTGCCTCAGATTACATTGAGCATATTTGGTCTACCCATTTCTTGATGAGAAAGAATCTCACAAAGGCTATCAATGTTTATAAACAGTTTGTGGATCGAAAAGGATTTTCTGGCCATGATATAAAGGTAGTCTCTCACATTATGTTAGATACTCACCATCTGCGGATGCAGGTACCTTCCTTGAAGTTTGTAAATAAGCATTCAGGTCCCCACCTGGTGGAGGAAGACTTGGACAATGGTGCTCTCTGGTTAAAGCCGCCAGCTCATTGGAAACAGCATCCCATCTTTCATGTGCCTCAGTTGTCCCCATTCAAAGGGATTGTTCCCACTGAACCTGAATCAATAGTGACAGAGGATGCTGAGGAAGCTGAGGTGGAAAACATCTTAGCATCCCGCAAATCCTGGCAGTCATTTCAGTATCTTGTCGCATGGAAGGGGTATCCATCTTATGATAACAGTTGGGTCAAGGCTTGGGATTACACTAATTGCATGGAATTGGTCAAAGCGTTCCATGAGTTCACCCCGACACTCCCCATTGCCCCCCCCAAAAAAAATGCTGTGACAGTAATGGCAATTAAACTATCCAAGGCTCACAAAAATGTGGCCCTTGTGAAGTTTCCTGGTGGTGGCGCCCTTCCTTTGGAAAAAGGACAGGGTAATGTAAGTCCAGGGGAACATCCCCTGTGTGTAGATTGGGTGCTCTTTCTGTTTACAAATAAAAAGTGTCCAAAGAGGGCGGCTGTATCCATTGTCTCCCAGGGTGACCTCGCCCACATGATAGACAAGCGCTGGGTATTGGCCCTCCCTCTTTGGATTCCTCCACCAGTACCCTCGCTCACCTCAGTCAAACTGGTCAGCTGGATTAAGGAAGTCTGTGCTGAGATCACCAAATCGATGTTGAAGAATTTGAGACTGATGGGATCAAAGCCAGATGATCAGAAAATGCATGCCAAAAAGGGGACAAATGTCGAATTATTGGCTGGAATCACAGATGGTTTTGACTAAGTCTCCAATATGATTGTTGACGCCAACCCCCTCCCAAAATTGCTGGAAATGATCCCCAAAGTGCAGATGGTACTTCAAAATCCATCGCTGACAGTTTGAAAACCTTATCCAGAAATTTAGGAGTTGCAGCTGATGAAACGCATTTGACTGAATGAATGGCAGCGACCAGACATGGGCAGGTTGGGCATCCCAAACCCATTTCCAACCAATTGGGACCGCCCCTACATGGGTTATACTTGAGGAATTTTCACGTCTCACTGGGCCAAATGCCATCTTTCTAACTGATGAAAACACAGTCAAGTTTCAGTTCAGACGTTTGAGGTCAAACTGACAGTGACTTGGCTTGCCGCCAAAACTTTCAATTTTGGTTCTATTTGAGATTTTATGCCCCATTCCCCAAAAAATTCGACAGGTTAGGTGAATTTGAGGGACCTAATCCCTGATTGGACTCACCATAATCAAACACTATTTAATCAGTTGCCTGGCACTGAGAAAATTGTTGGTCAATTTTCTTCCTTTATTTTTGTGATAAAAAATCCTTTCCCCAATTCTAGTTTGTATGTTGGAAATCAAACCGCCCTTTCCACCGGCATTCCAACACCCCTCAGGGTTGATGGCTGTTACCATCAGGTATTTTGTTATGTATCTTTATATGATTATGGCTCATAGGCAATTATTGATGGAACACCTTTCCCAGTTTCATAACTGTTGTACCAGCAGCAGTGTGTAACAGTCAAGTTTGACTCGATCATTACATTCTGACTTGGATTTATATTTCCAAATCTGAGTCAAATCTCTTTTAAAAATTTTTTGGTTCATTTGTTTCAATAGATGGGTTGTGCCTCGCCCAAGTCATATATTAGACATGTGTGAGCCTAATCAATGAATTGAGTGAGGGCCCTGAAATTCTGCCTTTATAAGGCGTGCCTGCCCATTCTGAAGTTCACTTCAGAATTTTCACCCTAGCATTTCCTTTTCCTGAAAAGCATTATTGGTTGCTCCCCAGATGAGCTCTGGTCGGCAGGTCGTTTTATTATCCAGAATAAAACAAAGTTGTTTCAGGGTTTCCATACCTTGCTTACCTGTTGGTCTTTTCCCTTGTCAAAAAGTTTTTCAAGTAGGTTAATTTCAGACCAATTATCTTAAAGGATTTGGCATAACCAACTAATATTAGGTGAATGCTTGGCGCTGTCAGTGCCTCAATCCCCTCCCTACTCAGTTAGGATGCTCCAGTTGGTTGTTGTGCACTGGATTATTGTTCAATTATATGGTTATTGAAACTGGGGGTTTTCCGTCAGTTACACAGTGTCTCTGGCATTCTGGTTTGCCGTTTGGGTGCTTTGGCACCTAGGATGTCAGGCTGGTCTAATTCTAACTTGCTGTTTGCCTGACACTTACCTCCATTAGAGGACAGAGGATGCAGTTATCATGAAAGAGCTCAATCAGTTGGCCAAAGCCAGGGTAATCCAGCCATTTAAAAGCCCATGGGCATCTCCTTTGTTGCCGGTGTGCAAGAAGGATGGGATCCATAAGGTTGTCATAGATTACTGCTGCTTAAACGAGATTACCATGAAGGACTCAGATCCAATGCCATGATTTAACAAAACTTTGAAGTGCCTGGGCAGCACGAAATACATTTCAGCAATGGACCTAGCCAGAGGCTACTGGCAAATGGAGCTCTTACCCAAGGACCAGGAGAAATACGCCTTGATCAGCAGCCAGGGTTTGTTTGAACCCATAAGGATGCTGCAGGGGCTCTTTAACTCCTTTGCAACCTTCCAACAAGTGATTAATCACAGCTTCAACAATCTTAAATTATCTTAGTGTTGATATACCTTGACAACTTTGCTGTGTTCATTCACACGTTTCAATAACACTTGCAGCTTCTCTTGGAGGTCTTCATGAGCCTGCGCGCATCCAACTTAAAACTAGTAGAAGAAAGCATAGTTTTTTTGAAGCAACATCTGGAGTTTCTATTGAATGAGATTATTCCAGCCAGAATTAAGTCTCAGGACAGGAAGTTGAACGCAATTGTTTCAATGGAGCACCAAAGAGTATGAGGAACGTTCAGGTGTTCTTATAAAATTGGCATACTACAGGTAGCTTATGAAACATTTTATGGAATTAGCAGCGTCCCTTACATACCTGGTAACTAAAAGGATAAAGTTTGAATGAAGCCTGGAGCAGGATCAGGCATCCATGGAGTTAAAGGCACAATTTGTAGAAACAAGAATCTAAAACTATCCGGTCTTTTATAAGTCCTTCTACTTGTACACTGACGCCATTAATGTGGTACTTGGTGCAATCCTAGCACAACTGGATGAAGATGAGGCAAATCACCTGTCTAGTACTAGTCAAAAGTTTTCAGCAAAGCAGAAAATAATCACACAAATAAAGAACGTGAATGCCTTATGATAATCAAATCAGTCAATCACTTTAAACCTTATCTATATGTAATACATTTCAAAGTAGTCACAGATCATGCGTCGCTCCACAGGTTAATAAACATGAAGGATCCAGGTGGAGGCCTTTCCCGTTGAGCTGTCCTCCTCAAAGGGTATTATTCTGAAATAATGCATGGAGCAGAAGATAAACACCTCAATGCGGATGGTTTGCTAAGCTAACTTGTATTCCACCTGCAAGCACCCAGAAGTGATCACCTTTATGACCTAATTGGGCTATCTGAAGAGGCATGATTTTACGAAACTGAAGAAGTGAAGAGCGTTCTACCAGATGTTCTAAAGACGCCTGGCTTGGTGAAAATCTGCAAAAGAAGGTTCAAGACAAATAGTATCCATACATCTAGCCCAATGATCTCATATAGAAGTGATGGAAGCTCAAAAGCATATGAGACATAAACTATTCCAAAAAATAATGGCATACCTCAAGGAGTGTTTCTAAAAGGAGTACATGTCTGACGAAGTACACCAAGCCTTGAAGTTAACTGTACTTTGTGCCAGTTTTTTACCACTGGAAAAACAATTTGAGTTTACACCCATTCCCTTACTGCACCGTTCAGCAATGTCTCTATTGATGTGGTTGGACCATTGCCAACAGAATTCAGTGGCACTTAATTTATCCTGAAGGAAATTAACACTTCACTAAGTGGGTCAAAGCGTCTGCAGTCAAAATTTATACATGAATTCCACTGCCTATTCCTTGTACAATCAGGTGATCACAAGACACAAATACTCTTAAATCCTACTGTCAGACAATAGAAACAATTTTATTTTAGGCATGGTGAAAAAACTGAGTGCTTTGATATGGGTAAAGCAGCAGCTTGCTAACCCTTATAATCCATTCTCCAATGGAAGTGTCAATAAAGTGAACAAGAATCTAGAAGGAATTTAAAGAATATTTTCTAAATTACAAGTTAGAGTGGGACCAGCTGTTGCCATCAGCTTTGTTAGCTTGCCAGTTAAACCATCAAGTGATTGGAATTTCCCCATTAAAAGCTCTATTTGGGCGAGAGGCTGCGCTACCTACCCTCCTGGCACTTATCATACTGGCGAATCAAAGAATCTACCATCCAGGGATTTTAGCAGGAGTTAGCTGAAGAGCTGATCATAATAAAACTAGAAGCTTAAAGCAACATTGAAGCTATTCTCACTCAAAGCCAAAGAGAGAGCCAGAGAAGAACCAAGTTAACTGAGTTTAGCTTTGGAGACAAGGTTTGTTTTACCACTTATGAGGATCACAACAAGAGAAACTACATGTCATTTGGACTAAGTTTGCGACCATCTTAACTAAGAGGGGGTTAGAGTATTCTATGTGAAGCAATGGTACCAAAATTGTATATAACAAAGTGCACTCCTAGAACCTTTGATCATTTACCAGGTCTCAACTTGGAAGTATAAGTGCCACAGATGAGACTAAACTGGTGCACTTGGTCATTCCTCAACTAATGTAATGGGTGTAAACAGCCCACAAATTGATGGAGGTACAGGAGACCAACTCACTGTAAATGGGGGTAAAAAGAGGCCCTTTTATAGACTTAGGCGAGCCAAGAAATTTTCAGTTAACATGTGATGACATAATTTAAATTATTTTTTGCCTTAAGGAATCAGAAGAGTTTTCAGATAAAGATGATGTTGCCACTGAAATTAATATAAAAAACTACCCTCTGTTATACCATTGATGGTATAATAATTTGCATTCCACTGGTGACAAAGCAATAAGCTCACCAAAATATGCTGAAGAGACCAGCCAAGGATCAAAAATGAATATTGTCCAATCTGGTAATCAATCAACTTTGAGAGTCACTTGAAATCATGATGCAAGGCACATTGCAGGAGCGCCACTGCTTAAACCAAAGATCAAGGCAACAAGTATCAAATCAGTTAAGCAATTAATATCTAAAAGAGTACAATGAGACAGCACCCAGAAGCGGGACAAGCACAAAGGCCCTGAACATCCAGGTTCAGGGGTAACCATAATGAGACAGAGCTCATGATTACAAGATTTAGCACTAATTGATGAAAATAACAAACAGCAGTCTAAAGAAGTCTAGCTAGAGGATTCTAAAGATCCTTATATCAATACCCCAAAATTCCAAAGTTTAATAGTCTATTCATTTCATACCTTGAGTTACCCTGAAGAATTAAATACTTTGTTAGGCATCTTAGTAAAAGATCTTTCTACAGAATTTTATGTTTATCCTTTTTGTTTAAACATGTGTTTATCAATTTAGCTACCGCCAGTACCAGTCAGGGATTAACTAAATATTCTGTGTCCAGTAATCAATCTTATACAATTCCTGTTTGTAAGAAGACACTCTATCAAGGATACTTTGTGCTGATAACGCCAAGGAAGAGTTTAAAAAGGTTATTGTTGAGACCTAAGGGCCAAAATATGCCAAGAATGTCTAAGAGTGATAAGAAGTTCACCATGAGCGTGGACAGTTTAACCAAGCAATCAGTGCTACAGGGATAGCATCTGATAAGAAATTGTTTAATGTGAGCAATTGTGATGTTAGCAAAGATTGTCTGGTGCCTAATCTTCATGGAGTAGACCTCCTGAGCAGCAAGTCAGCCTCTAAAGTTAAGTGAGCTGAGGTTGGCTGCTGAATTAGCAATGACTGTAGAGCTTTCATTTTACATGGCTCAACTATGATGTTTCTCAAGAAGCCTGACAGTAAATACTCGTTTAGAGTTTAAGACTTTCACATGTATTTTGTTTATCTTAGGGTGCTAAGTCACTCTTAGGCCCTATCAACTATAGTATTCTGCCCATGGTAAGAGGTTCAAAGGAACTTATTAAAGCAAATGCTAAAAGGAGATATAATTAAGATAGAATAATTTTATTAAATAACAACTTTTATATTATATGCTACTTCTAACAATATAACCCCATAAAGAAAACAAGCTTTATTTAGTTAAATAAAATGGGCTATCTGATTCAAGGCTATTCGTTGGATATTGCTCCCAAGTTCACAAATAAATTTGTAGTATAACTTTTATAGATAAGAAATGTGCTGTGTATAACCCAAATCTGATGTGACTTGATATCGCAATTCAATTATCTTGCAGTTTCAGATTCTTAACCTTTTGAGGGTATGTCTTACTTTTATTGCCTTATATGACACCTGATATGGTAGTCATCTAACATTTAGATAGTTATTTGCTTTGTCTAGGTAGGATTTTGTATCAGGTATTTTGGAATTAAAGCAGTTCAATTAATCTCCTAGTATTTAGTTGAGCCTTACCAACCATTAATTCTTTATATAATTAATTGAGAGAGATAAACAATTTTCCAGGTCTAGGCGTCAATTCTCTCATAGGGCTTTTTTGATCAATACTCTTTATATCTTCTATGATACTCTGGTATCTGACATCACCACCCTCAAGGATATCAGCAGGGGGTTACTAACATAAAAACCAGATATGAACGCAGTTGATAGTAGATCTAATTTCTAAAGACTTGAATTAGTATTTGTCATCACATTTATAAGCTATAGCGTATGGTCCATCTCAGATGAAATTCAATTTTATTCTATCTAGCGCTATGCAATTGTGGTAGTACAAGACTAAATCAGAAGTCTCAAAAGTGGGTAAAGGTTGGTGGGTTGAATTTGCTTCTTGGCCTTCTCTTCTAACCGGTTTGCTAGATTTGTAAACACCTTCAATTTAAGTTAAATAGTCGTTCAACTATATTTTTTGCACATTCTTGGATTCTTCAATATTACCACTAGTAACTTTGTGGGATATTAGAGCTGGTATGCCAGTGTCTTTTCCAAGTAAGTCCTTGAAAGGCGACATTTTGATAATATGAAAAAAAATTTATCCTGTAAGATAAAGCCACACAGAAGTTACTGATCCTAGTGTAGTAGAGCAGAAGTAGCCTTCTTATGGTAATAAAACTAGCATTCCATTTGCTCTTTCTACATTCTCTTTAGTTGAGGGATAGTAGGGCGCTGAGACTATTTGTTGAGTTCTCATTCTTGTATCTAAAATCCTTACAACTTTTGAAATAAATTTTCTTCCATTATCATATAGCAATACCTACATATAACCATGTCTAGTAGATATATATTATTAAAAGAAATGAGTAGTAGCCTTGTCAGTCTATGCGTGAATGGTAATTTCTTTGACCCCTTCATGAAATGGTCAATCCCTACAAGAATGTATCAATTTCCTCTTGTAGATTTGAGAATCAGGCCTATGACATATAAAGTGATGGTATGGAAAGCCTTCTGAGGAGTCATGAGCTATTACTTATACTTACCATATGCAGCATTTGCTTTTTAAAATTATGCAGGCATCTAAGACTTTCATCACAGAGTGCTTTATTTCTATCTAGTAATATCAATTCTTGATCCAATTATAATTTTTTCTGGCTTTACATGTCCTAGGGTATGCTAGGCTTCCATTATAACTGGTACCCATTCCAAAGATTGCAAGTAAGGTAACCAGTTAATTCCATTATTTATATAACAGTTCATTGAGAACCTTGGTGTTTTGAAGTGTCACTTCAGCATCTTCTGAACTGGCTCATCTTCATTTTCCCAAGAATCAGGCTTCATAAATAGGTTATGTAGATCTTTGATTTTTTCTACTGTCTAATTGTAATAGGGACAATTGTGTCAGTCAATCTACGTTTATGTTCTTTGTCTCAACTCAATGGACAATGCTCATGTTGTTGTGCTAAAGTTTAATAGCCCAACAGGCTAGTCTTCATGTTAAATCTTTCATGTTTTGAAGCCACTTCAAAGAAACTTGGTCTGTTAAATTATAAGTTTTGTGATGTACAAGAAGATCAGGAGATGTTTCAGCATGTGTAAGATTTCTAAGCGTTTTTTCTCCATATCAATGTAATTGTGTTCAGTCCTTGTAAATTGTCATGCTGTAATAAGACACTGGATGGCCAATGCTTTTGTTGGAGTTAAACTAAGATGACCAGAATTACTCCAGATTGAGATTCAATATCTCAGTCTAATGAGTTTGTAAAATCCACAATAGGTATTTCTGATCCTCAATTTGACTGAA
>JAKSZP010012608.1:0-31406 GCA_022478985.1 Massospora cicadina
GGGACAGTGCTAACAATACAAGAAGCCATTCATCAACTTCCACAGCCATATATTAGAACATTTCCAAGCGTGGCTTTTTGGACATATGACCCCATAACAGAAGGACAATCAACACATGGTTCCCCATATGATTCCTAAAAGTTGATCTTTTCCTTCAAACATGCTGCATCCAAGAATAAGCCAGCATAACTCCCCTTCCCTACAGTCCTAATCTTGGTGATCCTGGAGACAACAAGGGGGGTCTTGAACCCTCTGGGGTGTCTTTATTTGTCGAATTTCATTAGTTTTTTCACTATATTGGAAGTGCTTGTCCCCTGGTCAACCTTCCCCAATTAAATAATAATTCGCATAGTGACTTCATGGGCTTTGGGGAGGCTTGGTCAGAAGCATATCCTGTACTTTAGGAGCAGATATAGAATTTTCCGCACAACACTTGGAAGGGTGACATCTTAGTTATTCAAGGATAGCTGATCTTATAGGCCAGAATTGCACTGAGCAAATATTGGAGCCAATGAAGGGGGTAAGTCATAGACATTTTCTGAGAGTTGCCGTTAGAGTAACATTTGCCCGCTCTACAATTACATTGATTGCAGGATGGTAGGGTGTGGAGAATATCTGTGTGGTTCCCATCAGTTCGGCTAAATCTTTCACCAGTATCAATTGGAAAATTTTGCCCTTATCTTAAAGAATAATGTTAGGGTAGCCATGTTGGGTGATAATCCAATTATACAATAACATGACGGTAGCCTTTTTCAAAGCTGAGGGTAGAGAGATACTGCTATAATCTACTTAGTTAAGTGGTCAACAGCTAGAAGGAGGAACCAATGACCATTAGAAGCTTGTGGTAGAGGTCCCACAACATTAAGTATAATAGTATGGAAGGGTTCACAGGGTGGAAAAAACACTGGATGTTGAGATTGGGAAATTAGGCCCAGATTGACTTTTGCATACCAGGCAGGACTCTAATAATTCTAGATTTAGTCAAGCATTCCTTCCCAGTAACATTGAGCTTTGCTTTCATAGGTTTTCCAAATTCTCTCTGTGGATGAATTACCAATGTCCCCCAATATGATGTCAGTTTGAGCTGAAAGTCAAACATAGGGAAACCCACTTTTTGGACATAAGCTTGCACAATTGGACTGTCTTGACTTGAAGATTTGCCGATTTTTGATAATTCCTTTAAAAGGGTTGAGGATTTATCCTTTCATAAATGCGATTGTGTTAGGAGATCATAGAGTCAATCCTCTTCAGGGTCAGTTAAAGTTAATATGGGAAGCTGAGATAGGCAATCTGCATTTGGTGTATGGGCCCCGGTCAGTGAATAATAGAAAAGTCATAGTTTTGAAGGTTTAACGCCCATCAGGATAATCTCCCATCAGGGTTCTTCATTTGCTGTAGCCATCGCAAGGAAGCATGGTCAGTAATTATGGTGAAATGTTTCTAATATAACTAAGATTCAGAAATCCTTAACAGCCAGTAGGACCACCAAGAATTCGCATTCCATAATGCTATAGTTGCGTTAAGCTTTGCCATGGATAAGATCTTGCCTTGGTAGGCGATAAGATAGTCCTCTAAGTTTTCATAATGTTGAGTTAGTATAGCTCCATAGGCTTTTGAATAGCTTTGGTAAAGAGGAGAAAGGGTTTATCAAAAATTTTGGTGAATAAGTACTGGAGAGCGGGAGAGAAATGTAGCAAGTCAAAGCTGCTTTCTCTTTCTTCCCACTGAAAAGGGTATCCTTTTTTCAGTAGATACATTAATGGCTCGAGGTGTCTGCAAAATGGAAGATAAACTAGTGATAATATACCATTATCCCTAAGAAAAATTGTACGTCTTGTAGAAAGTTAGTGCGGCCATCTTAGCAAAGGCCAAACTCTTGTCATCCATTGGGGATATTCTAGCCTTACTTACCTTATGGCCCTAAAAATGCATCTCACTATGAAAGAAAGAGCATTTTGATTGCTTTAGTTTTAACAACAATTGCTGTAACTGATGAAATACTTGCATTAGATGATCTAGATGTTTGGTAGAGGTTCTCAAAAAGTTAATATTGTCAAGATAAACTAGCACATAAGAGAATTATAAATCGCCTAGGAGTCTGTCCATGGCGCGTTGGAAGGTAGCAGGGCATAACATAACCCATGCGGCATTCAAGTGGGCTCTAATAGTCTTTCACTCAAGATGAGAGCGCATTTTTCACAACCTTGGTGAAAATTTGACTTGCCAGTACCCGCTGGCGAGATCTATAACTGAGAAATAGGGGGGACCCTGACATTAAGTATAAGGAATCAACTATACACGACAATGAATAGCTGTCTTTTCATGTGATAGAATTGAGGTGGCGATAATCATGACACATGGTGGCCACCATCCTTCTTTTAAATTTGTAAGATTGAGAAAGCCTAGGCTTTTAGAAGGCACTAATAAATTAGCCTTCAACAGTTGCTGTAACTCTAAGGCCACTTGAGCTTCCTCCACTTTGGATTTTTGGTATGGCTGGGCTAAATGGAGGGAGAGCCTCAATATTAATTTGGTGAATTACCTGGGATGCTTTCCATAGTCACTTGTCCTGAGGAAAAATATCACCATATTCCTCAAGGAGGTCTTTGACATTTGGAATTCATAAGTGGGTAAGATTATCTCCAATCCTGCTTTAACCAGATTTATGGTGGGCAGGGAATTTAATCAAAATCTTGTAATGAGCCAAAACAGCTCACATCAGCAATATTCTCAATGGGACATAGTTTTACATAACTGATAGGGGCATGCTGAGGGACTTGGAGGTTTGATTTGTTAAATTTCGTAATATGATAGAGATAGACTTCCCATAGATGGGATCCAAATCCCCAGGAAGGTCAACGCTCTCCTTTTTGAAGGGTTTGTATGTCCTGGCTCAAAATTTGATAAGAGGGTGAGAATCTAGATCCAAATCCACAATAACTCTGTGATCCAGATGGTATTATGATAGGATGAGGGGCATAAAGAGGGATACCATCTTTGGCATCCACAGCATCTGGGGTAACTTAGATTTCCCCCTAAGACTTGATATTCAACTCTTCAAATGGAGGACAGGTATTTAAGGAGACAATGTCCATTTTTTAAGAGCTCCCTTTACTTTTGAATTGGAGTTCAAATATTAATGGAATCTGCTACCTTAATAAGGATAGGTACTTTTCCTTATGGTTGATGATGCAATTGAAATACCACATCAATTGGACCCAATAAGCAGCTCATAAGTATCGTTTTCTAATGTAATGGTGGGGTAGTAATTAAAATTTTCTTAAATTGAAGGGGTAAGACAGAATAGGTCCTATCGCTTTTAATTGACTGATTACCAGCTGTCACATATTCAGCGTCATGAATCAAGTCCCGAGCCATTTTTATCTTTTAGATAAGTTGGGAGAGAAAAAAGTTAACTGTGGAATCAGTGTCAAATATCGCCAGTACTTTAACCTTATGTATAACTGCCTTTATCTGAACCACCAAAGATCCAAACTGGGAATTAACAACTAGTAGATTGTCATTAGGGATTTAAAACAAAGCAAGCGGAGGATGCTGTCGCGGCCAATAATTGGGGCTGTTCAATGCATTTGAAAGTTTTATCTGCCATTGCTTGGCTTTCCATAGAAGATCTGACCTCAAAATTGTTTGGGTAATCGACCAACATAAAAAGTAAGAAAATGGGGATTTTTGTTTCCTTGAATAGAAAAAGGTACGTCAACTTCTGCAGGTGCAGCTAACAAACAGCCTGACGTGCTGGAAATAGAGTTAGAGCTAGAACAAGGGTCTTGAGGCACTTGATTTCCTTTAGCATAGGGAGCCACTTGCCCTATACTGACAGATCTTTTGCCGATTTATGTTGAAGGACGCAGCAAAATTCTACAGTGTGGTTGGTTTTCTTAAATTGGGTGCAGAATAATTCAGGTAGGCGATTTGGAGGATGTAACAGCTAACACTTGGGGCCAGGGCTTTACTGTTGTTAAAATGAGGTGGCCCAGAGGGTTTATGTAGTTTGGCAGGAATTCCAAATTTAGACTCTTTCAGGAGAAGGGACGTAAAGCTAGATTTCACCTCTTTTAGATAAAGTAGAATACTAGGCATATTTTTAAATGCAAAAACGAGGCGGTGATAGCATCATCTAATGTAAGACATTCTCTGCAACCAGCGTTTGAGCCTTGAGGCAAAAATGGTGGGTGAAATCATTAATAATTTCTCCCTGATTAAGGCTGATTTTTATGAAGGCCTTTTCTTGGTTAGATAGAGTTTGGTCACTCCCAAATTCCCAGATTAAGGAAGTCTTGGCTTCATTCCAAGTACGGTAATGCATTAGATAGGGGACCATAATGTCTTGAGCCATGAGACTAAGACAGTTCATCAGGTGTTTAAGCCTTTGATGATTGGTCCTTCCTCAATAGAGCTTTTGTAGAAATATAAGAAAGAGAATATGCTTTCCTCTCCCAGCACATACTTTTCTTTGAACAAAGGTATAAACGTACCACTTGGTGGTGGGGTGGAGCCCAAATGACATGAATCAATACTGGGGACTATGCTTTCATCTAACAAGGAAGCGGTATCTCAGGAATACACTTGAGGATAAAGTGCATCCACTTGACTCAATAGATAATTAATGTCATCAACTATTAAATCTAAATGTTCAAGAGCGGCACTGAGAGCTGATTTTGTGGAGACAAGCTAGTTTAATTGCCACATTTTATTTATAAAGCAGCATTGGTGGCTTGGAGTTCAAGTTGATGTTGTTTAGTGCGAGCTCTCTTTGCTCCAACCCACGTTCCACAGAAGATAGGGCTGCTAATGTCACAAGGCGTTCATAATGAGCGGTTAAGGAAACTTCAGGGGAGCGGGGACTCCATCCCTGAGCGAGTTGAACTCCTTGAGAGACGCATCATAATTAGACATCAAGGACTTTAACTTGCTGAATTAACGCCTGGAGGCGGTATTCAGGGATACCTGTGTCAACACTGGGTCCCATTGGTCCTATTGGCCCAGAAGGTCCCCGTCCACCATCCTGTACATAACGACTAGGGGGTTATCATTCATCATCCTGTTCGTCACAACCAGGGGGCCCTCATTCACCATCACGCCTATCATAACTGGGGGGTCCATGCTCACCAGGCAAGCCTTATGGTCCTTGAGAATGGAGGCTATTCTGGCCATCCTGTACTTCATAGATCATTTCCTCTAATGACTGGAGGCGTGTGTGTACAAAGTTGATAAGATTACCAAATTTATCTTGTAATTTTTGGGTAGAGTCTACAACTTGGTTATGGTTAACTTCTCTAATTGACTAAAACGATTAGTGAGCTCCATCCAAACAAAGATCAAGATTTCTTGATCCAGACGGGTAAACACATCTTGTATCTCATTAATAAGCTGCCGATTTTCTAATATGGCGTTTTAGTTTACACTGCCAAACTGGGAGGCATATTGGTAGAGTTGGAGAAACTGTGACTGTATTGTCTCCAATAACTGAAAATGGTGATATAATTCCTGATGATGGAACCTAGCTACTTAGAGTAGATGATACAAGGTGGGATGTAGTAAGTGACGCAGACAGCTTTATGTACGTCCAGCTCCAACCTGATCTACATTGAACAAAGAACTCTTGAGCTAATATTATCATAGGGACTGGCACTGCAAGAGCCCATCTTCTATTAGCTCGGCCTCCAGGGTCAAAGGCCCCAGATAAGAGGAGCTGGAGATATTTAGTGAAGTATGATAAGTGTAAGTTAATTCTGTTCTGCTGATGGAGCGTGGAGGGTCACCTCCATTGATGGGGGAAATATAATGTCATGGTTTGCCCTGTATCTCCTATGTGCGTATTGATTGCCCAGTCTCTGAGTTGGGTGGCTTCACAATCCAAGGAATTTTTGAAGCTGAACCGTTATTGTCCATTGTTTATCTTTATTTTTCATTTATTTTTCCACGTGAACTTGTGGTGTACCTGGCAGGGAGTACCGTTTTGTCAGGACCACGGGTGTGATACCACTTATCCCTTGATTTATTGATGCCAAGGGACCCAAAGGTCCTAGGTGTTAGATTATACCTTGTTAATTTTCTTTTTTAGTCTTTTACTCGGATACTACGTCTGGAGTGGTAATTCCTAAATATATGTTGACTAATTTCTATTTAAATCATTGAAAAGGGAGTATAGTTATTAGCTTAGATTTAACAATATAAGGAAAAGCAGAAAAGTGTCTCAGTCAATCTCCAAGCAGTCCAAACTAAGATCTATAAATATCACATATTGAGGATTCTGTGCCAAGCTAATTATTTTATTCAAATAGGATTTTCTCAACGCATGAATTATTTTTGAACCCTAAGATTAGGAAGCTCTGAGGGAGCAATAGTCGACCACATAAATTGGGGATGATCTCTGACTTTGAGAGCCATTAAATTTCGTTTGTACTATCCCCAATAGATGTTTGGGCTATTTAGTCAGATTAAGATCAATTACCTTTGGCTGACACATCCAGATCTCCAATTCAAGTAGGAATCCTGACACCCTCAATTACAATAGGCTATGGGTTTGCTTGAATTGACCCTTGAATGGGGATGACTGAGAGACATGGAAGACCGGATGTTGCTTCCAGTGTGGTGGCAATTTCAAACAAAAGCACCATTTCCCATGTCTTCTTCCATCAGATGGGGGCCTGAGCGCTTACTTGCAAACTTATGCAAAGGAACCTGCATGTGCAAGTGCCATATGTCGAGAATGACGTGTGATCCTACCTTTATTTCGTGCACCATGAGCCTCTTTCAATCTGCAAGTTTGTTTTTTAATCTCTTATAGCCTTAATCAAGTGCCCCCAAACCATGGACTGTGTGGCACAAATATACTGATCATCATTGGTGGCGGCTGATACCTCTGAGTAATGGCATAAACCGACTGAAATAATTTACTATATCACAAGGTCTCTTCATATGGGGAGAGATATGGATGCATGTGTCCCATATTGTGCATAAACCGGGCAAGGGGAAGGGCGTCCGCCACAGTATCCTAAACGACTGAAGTGTAGCAGTGCAGATACTGCTCCAAGATCAGATTGACTCGCTCAGTTTGACCATCCAACTATGAATGGCATGTGGTGGAGTGACATGGTGGAATCTTTAAGATCGCCAAGAGCTCGTTCCAAAACTACGCCATAAATTGGTCCAGCAGTCACTGACAATTTTCTGCTGGAGGCAAACATCAAAAACACATGGCGCACAAATAGGAGGGAAAATTCTTTGTAAGTAATAGCAAAAGAGCATGGGATAAACAAGAAGAATTAAATGAAGCAGTCTATGACCACCATGACCGCTGTGAACCCCTTGAAGCTGGGTAGCTCAACAATAAAGTCTACGGACACTGATGTCCATGGTACTTATGCCTTCTGAAAGAGGTGAAGAAGACCATTCTTATCTGACCAAACTGACTTGGCCTGCACGCAAGTCACACAATTTCCAATACATTCTGGAACATCTTTTGACAATCCTGGCTAATTAAAGGTATGCTTCATTAAATCAATGCATTTCTTATTCCCTAAGTGACCAACTGCGGGGGAATTGTGATGGGCTTGAATGACTTCAGCTCAGAGAAGAGGGGGAACCCAAACCTGGGACCTAAAAATGGATGAGCCCCTCAACTAAAGAGTATAAAGAATGTTTGGAAGTTGGGAGAGACAACTGCCACAAAAGTTTCAACCCCTCCACGCATGTCATCTTCGCTACTAAGACCTACAACTCCAAAGACGCATGCAGAGCTAAATCCGCTTCCAAAAGTGGGAGGAACAATGGTTATTATTTGAGTTAGGGAATAACTGTGATGAGATCTTCCTCATCTGAGTCAGCTGAGCAAATTGCGGGATTACAACTGAAAAAATTAGGAAGGACATTCGGAGCTCCCTTCACAAACTCTTAATCAAAGTTAAAGCTGCAAAAATCATAGCAGGTTTAGGCCTGTCAGTATGTCAACTTCTGTGGCTGCAGAAATAGAGGAGAGCTTGTTGGTCTGTACACACAGTTAACTCAAGCTGAGCGCCTGCAAGGGATATTGCTAGTGGGTCAAGGCCCAAGCCACAGCTGCCAAATCCTTATTTTATAAGGCCCAGGATTGCTCAGTGAAAGAAAACCCTGTGGGAAATATGTGTAACTGGGCGTTCTAACCCATTGTGCTCTTAGAGCAAGACAGCCCCAACCGTGGCAGAAGATGCATTATATGTGACAATATATGGTTTGATGTGATCCGCATGCTTAAGGATAAGAGGAAACAAAAACGCATCTTTGAATCAAATGCCTGCTGGCACTCAGGCGTCCATCAAAAGGGGACGTTTTTTTCCTGTGATTGAATGAAGAGGGGCAGCCAGCTGAGAGAGCGCGGGGGAGAACTTTTACAGGAATATGATGGTAGAAAATAAGCTTTTGAATTGCTTCTAAGTTGTTGGATTTGGCCACTCACAGATGATATCCAGTTTTCTGGTCGAGATGGCGTACCCATCCTTTAAAACGAGATTACCCAAAAATGTGACCTCTTCCTAATAAAACGCGCATTTTAAAGGCTTAAAAAACAAGTCAAACTTATTCATGACAGTCACTACTTCCTCTAAGTCCTTTGCGTTTTGCTTTTGATAGGCAGAATGTACCATTGAATCAATATATGCAACCAAACAGGTAAACCGGAGATTCTTAAGGATACTATAAATTATTCTTTGGAAGGTTTCAGGCGCATAATTTATCCCAAAAAGCATCACTCAAAATTGGAACAAGCCTCATCTCATCCAGATAGCGGTAAGCCATTCCTGACTTTCTCTTATCCATATTTGATTAAAGCATTGACCAATTTGAGTTTTGAAAACACCTGCAATATTGCAATTGTTTGGCCGATTGTCTGTTCCAATGGCAGGGGCAAGGGTAATGAACCATGATCAAGTTGAGGGTGTATAATCCACGCAAGGACAAATAGAACCATTGGCCTTCTTGGTAAAGATAATGGGAGAGGCATCTGGGGCGGTCTCCTTGAACAGCCACACCTTCTTTAGCATGTTATCCAACCATGCATTGATAACAGCTTTCTCCTCTGCGGTATGCAGGTACAGTGGGCAAGTTTTTATAACATCTCCAATACTGTCCAAAAATTTAAATCAAATTCCATATGTGGGTAAAGTGAATAGCCTTATTGGAGTCAAAGATGCTCTGATAGCCCATCAACTTAACGGGGAGATCTTGCAGAATACCAACGGGATATATGAGGGATGTAATCAAACCCTGCCTTGAGCTTTGGCAAGGGTATCCAGTAAGGGAAACTCACCATCCACCTGATCATTGGAGAATGACAACATGTTAAATTCCAGGTGGCTACTCGCATGCTGCTGATGCCATCAACCCACACCCAGAATCACAGTGTACACAAGGTTAGGCATCACCAAGAAACAATTGTAAAAAATAAACTGGTAAACCAAAAAAGGCACTGGGCGTCATAATTTGTAAGATGGCTGGGAAGCTGACGAGGCGATTAACACTGCTGATCCCAACTCCAGGTCTAAATACAAATGATGGGCCAACTCCAGACTCATGAAGTTAACCGCTGCTCCAGTGTCAACCAAGGCCTCAAAGGACACCTGGTGAGCCCCAATACTAATTTCCACTGGTAATTAAATTAGGAAAAAAATTGGCAAATAAGGTCATTTCTGCAGACACCAAAGAGATTGCAAATACAGGCGAGCTGGAGCACAATAACTCAGTCACGGGGGCGTTGTCAGGATCAGGATTCTATATGGATACTGATTCAACTTTGGGAACCAAATTTGAGGCCAAGTCGGCAAATCCAATCATAAATTCCAATTTTGAGGGCGGACCAAGGGAAAAGTAAAGGATAGTGGAACAATTTGACCATGAAGGAATTCATCCAAAGCCATCTGAAAGCTGCTTATAGTGTCAGCAAATGATTAGACAAATAACAGAAGACAGGCTAATGACTGAACATTCCTATGAAAGAGGGTGACCACTGCTTCACCCATCTCAATGAGGAGGGCGAAAATGGCTGGAAAAGATGGATGGTGATTATGTTATGGCAATGGAAGATAAAGTTTAGAGTGGCCTGCAGTCAGGATGCAAAAGCACCCAAAAGGAAGGCTAGAATTTTAGTGACATTGAGCTCGCATGACATTTAAATTGGAACTAAGATGATTGATAATGGAGGGCCAACGAGCCACAAGTGTAACAAACAACCTGGCAAAGAACAATGCTGGTAAAGCCTTAGGCCAATGGGCATGGGCGTAGCGAGTTGCAAAATCAAGGAAAAATTTATAAAGGCCTTGACACAATAGTCCCAATTGGCTTCAACAAACTTTACTGTTAAAAATATAGCTGGGATGACCCATTCAATATGCAAGCCATGGTGCCACATTGCATATGTCATGGGGCTTGGTAAGGAAATTTTTTGAAATTAATCTATATAAATTCGAGCATGGGAAGATTTTTATTGAATTTAAATAAAGAAAATCAACTGTCAATTTTCTCAGTGTGTTATGAATGCTTAAATATATAATTGTTTTGGGGAATATCTTAGTAAAGTGCAAAATCAGGTCCAAGATTCACTCTAAAACAGCAAATTTCAAGAAAGGGGGAGAAGTAAACTTAATTGAACTGACTTCAAAATTGATGGAATTGGGATGAGTCACTGTTGGTTTGTCTACTGACGCCCAAATTTCTGTTTTACTGCAGTTCTGACAATTAGCATGATGGCATCTTGCCAGATGGGCAACATGAACCTCTCAGGGCCACCCCACATAGGGGCGGTCCCAGGTGGTTGGGAACAGGTTTGGGGCGCCCAACCCGCCTGCACTTGGTTGCTTTGGTGTCCATTTGATCGAGAGTAATTCATCAGATAAAATCTTGATTTTTAGGGTTGAGTTTTGAACTGGCATCAACTTTTAACAATGGCCCAATGCCATCATCAAGCGTTACCAAATCTTTGACATTCCCACTTTTTCTGCCAAATGCACAAGTCCATTGGGCTTTGTTACCAATGTTATATGACTGACTATTATTAAGGCTGAATTTGTCACTGCTAATTGTGTTTGTCCCCTTCACCCCATGCAAATGCTAATTTATTGCCAGCCTGCTATATATCCCTCAATTTGCCACCTTTTTTCTTTAGGTGTAATAACTGGATTTGGGTAGGGGTTGGGGTCTTCAAAGGGTAAGCAGTGACCCACTGCTCGTCCACCACATGAGTGAGGTCACATTGTGAGACGAGGGGGACCACCGGCCTTCTGGCTACTCCTTGGATGGGAAAGAGAACACCCCCAATCTAAACAAAGGGGGCGCTCCCGCAGACTTACACAATAACAGACAAGTTCTGTAACTCAGCTCAACCCCAAGTTTGACCTCACAATTAGCCACTTCTTCTCAGGATCCTCCCTCCATCTTTAAGGATTGACTTTAAAGGTCTCAGGAATGATATGAAAACCCTATCCTGCCAGCAAAGGTATACAACACCTTAAAGATGTCCACTTTTCATACAAGACAGGTGATTGCTTAGGTTTTACCTTTTACCACTGGAGATGTATTTTCTTCTCAGAGAGGTCAACTCCCACTTCTATCATCTTTTCCCTGTCCAGCATTTGACGAGTGTAATGCATTGGTTCAGGCCAGAAGAAACATATGAACTAGATATGATTTTCCAAATGATAAGTCATTTTTTGTCAATATAATTTCTGACAACATCATTAGATGTGCTCATTTCAGTCAAAGTTATATAAACGCATGGAAAATGGTAGCATAATTATAAGAACATTAATTAAACTCAGTCCCAACATAAGTGTACGGAGAGAGGCAACCTCCTTTTTTAATATACTCTCTGATTCCATTTGATGCAGTAATTATAATCTAAACATAAGAAAAATCATTTTATGTATATAATTATGTTTTACTTAAGGCAAGGGGTTTTTTAAAAATTTTAAATATGGTATGTGTGTTTTATTCAAGGTAAGGGGACCAGGGGACCCTTTTTACTAACATATATAAAAAATATATCAAAGGGAAAAAAAGGCTCGCTAAAGCAAAAACTTATCCTCCAACTAAGCCAAAGTAGCTACAACCCTACTTTGACATAGCTGAGGGTGGCTGCTGACTGAGAACACGCTCATCTCTAAATACCCCTACATTAAACTGCTCTAAAGCAGAGAGGAAAGGAGTGAGATGATCCTGGGGATGAGGTTCAAGGTGAGCAGAATATTTGTTATAAGGCATAAGAACAGCATGTGTCAATGATTCAATGTAATTAGCAATCTTCTCTTTAGCATCAATTCAAAGAGTGGCAACTTCGCCAATGTCTTTCTAGACTTTACAGTTAATTTTTTGTTTTTGGTTGTATTTTGAGGCCACTGCTACATCTATGATAGCTTTAGATGCACTGGTACCATGAGCCATGAGTTCTAATTTAGATTCATTTCCAAAATCTGCAGGGAAGTTAGTTTGGGGATACCTTCACTGAGCTCATCTGCAAGGTTATTAACTGCTACACGCGCAGAAATATTTTGCTGGTGCTCAGCTGCTTCAACTGCCAGAGTATGGGGATTTTTATAAATAGGCTTATCTTTTTTCTGTTTAAATGACGCAGAGTTGGAGCATTGGAATCTTTGAAAAAAAAGTCAGAAAGATAATTTTTTACTCCAAAGGTTGATTTGCCTCATTCACTTCCTCCAAAACCCACCATGCGTTAAGTATTGGAAGTGCAGGCCCCTCCTGTAGTAATAAACCAGTCACTGGCGCTGGTTTACGTCCAACTTGTTGCCAAGGGGCATCCCAATTGGTACTATCATGACCCATAGAGGATTTGAAATTGTTGCTATTTTATAAATTAAATGAATTAACCGAATTTGACTGAATATTTCCAGTTGAGTTTGAATTTTTATATGTATGCATGTATGTATGTATGTATGTATGTATGTATGTAGAAGCATTATCATGAACAAATGAACACAAAATTTATTAAGTTTGTCACAAGTACTATATAAATTTGGGAGTGGCAATAGCCCACTTCGAACTTTTATAATAAATTTCTATTTATTCAAGGTGAGCTACCAGGTATGGACATATCAGGCTCAAAGAGCAAAATAAAATAATAACCTTAAACTAACTACCCAATGTGTTTACATGAGTGTGATGAAGCCAAACTGAAAAAAACATACAACCAGGTGAAAAGTGGCTATCTTCTTACAGACCATTGTGGAGGGGAGAGTGGGGATTGGGAGCAAGTTTAGTACTTAAGCCTATGTCATATCTAGTTCTGACTAAGGCAAAAAAAGAAGGTGTAGGTTATACACATGGTTAGGTGTAAGACATTAAAGGAAATGTTCAATTTGTAAATTTGGGCTATGCTGAGGGCCTTAAAATAATTATCAAGGTAGTGACCAACGATCTTACAGTTACCAAGTATTTAGTTCATATGTTCAGCTTTTCAATGGTAAAATACAATTTTATCTTTATCCTGATCACATTCAAACATGTACTAAAGCATCATTATCATTATTTAACTGTGTAATTCCATACCCTATAGCATGGGGTATTTAGAGCTAAATTAAACTTAGAAAACCATATTCCAGCAAGGAGACTAACCAAGTTTTGGTGTCACGTAAATGAATATCTTCAATGAAGTCAACTGACATCATGGTAAGCTAATGGTCACCAAAGAATGGGTTTTGGAATTCATCTTTGGAATAGAATGCTTGAAATTGGGCTGAACGTCAAAGTTGGACTTCAAAATTAACTAAAGTCAATTTTTCTGAATGAGGATGGAATGAGTTTACCCAATTTTTAACCTTAAACAACAATAATTCCTAAAAATTTTGGTTAATCTTAAATGAGGGGCATTAGTAGGAAAATGGGTATGAGGGAGCAGATGGGATGCCGCTTGGGTGGGAACAGTAGTCCAAGCCTGACCCCAGATTAGCTGCCACATTTTTGGGTTAGTGAGAGAGGGCTAGTTTTTAGGGATAGGATGGTAGGTTTGCACTGAACCAGTGATTAGATAGGTTGGGTGGAGGGGAAGCAAAATCCCCTATTAAGAAGCAGCTGATGCAGCCTCAGAGGTTGAGGTAGAGCTGGTATCCACAATACAGAGAAGGTTTTTGTTATGGTTAAGGCAAAATAGATGGGGCAAACGTGCTAATCTTAATTGACACTATCACTAAAGCAATATTTTGGTGCCATTGCAAGGTGAGCACATGGGGAATTTTCTGGGCAATATGGGTGTGGTTTTGAGGGTAGCGGTGGCGTGATGAGAATCAAAATGATCTGCACTAGTAGGTACATGAAGTGGAGGATGAGAAATGATGTCATAGGCTAAAAGTACTAACATCAAAGCATCATATAAAAACTAGGCTGGTAGATTGTAAAAAATGGAAAACCCCAGGTTTCAAAATGCAGCAAACGTTACATTAAGTTTATTTAACAATGCCAAAATATTTTCCAGAACTAGCTGGACTCTTGAAGTAAGCTTTAAAGCATAATGCAACTAATTAAATTAACCTCAAAATTAGAAAAACTCACATATTGAGAATTTTGGCAAATATGTGAGAGTGCAAACCCAAAGTAACCTATTTAAAACAGCTTTTAAAAAGGAAAATGATTCTCAATTGACTTATATATGGGTTCTTTTGTTAGTTTGTGAATAACTCTGAAACTACTTGACCAATTTAAATGATCTTCTTTTACAAAACAAGGGTTTACTCCAACTTGCCCCATTTCTACTTTATAAATTGATCCAGTCTCTGATCATTAATTTAGTATGTGTAATGGAATGTATTTGAAGCAATATTTCAATTTTTATAGAAGTTTATTGCCAGATAAACTACATCTGGCATTGGCAAAGCAATATCTTTATACAAAACTTTATTAAAAAGTTGAGGAAAAAGAACCTCTTTCTAAAAAAGGCACTAAAAAGTGTAAAATAATAGATAAACTATGAATACTCAATAAAACTCTTTTAAAGTTAGTGTAATATCTTAAGCTAAATTATAATAAACAATTATTATATATATTCAGCACTGTATATTCTAAGATGCTTATAGTTTACACTTGTTCCTAATCCAATGTAATTTCTAATTTGTATCTGTGAGAAAGATTTAATAAATCAGGTTGGAATACAGCACTGAATTTTTAAAAAAGGTTCTATTGAGTATTCATAATTTCTCAATTTTTATACTTTTTATGGCTTTTTGAGGGACGTCTTTTTTCCCAAAAAAGACCTTTGAAGGCAATTTTTTCCATTTTTTAAAGCCAGTTCTTTTTCTCCCTTGAAAACTTTAGTACATTTTTAGAATGCTTATCTTTTCCTATTTTATTAAAAAATCACTACACCTATATATTATTTTTAAAACCTCAAAATTTTTATATAAAATCTAAAAATCATTTTAATTTTTATATATAGTATCTCATAAATAAATATACAATTAAATTGAGAGCAGGTCAACCTCAAGACAAATATACCAACTGAGTTTTTATAGACAGCACAGGTTTCAAACATGTGCTGAACAAAACCTGCATTAGAGTGGAAGCAGGAATTACCCAACCATGTTAATTACCCTTCATAGATGAATATAATAAATTAAATTTAGTTGATTAAATCTAGTTGCTTTTATTGGTCAATATATGCTAAATTTACAATTGCAATCTACATATATTCATTTTATCTAATTTAGCTGATCATATTTTTAATTTATAAAAATGACAGGCATCTATAATGATTTAAATTTGTCATGCTATGCTCTTATACTTGCCTAAATTTTGAACATGACCCCCAGCCATAGGACATATATTATGTCAAAAAATGATTCAAAGCAATTTCTTCATTAATATTAGAATAAAGTTTATCTAGCGATGAACTAGGCTCACAATTGATCACCAACGTTTCAATATATTTTAGTAAAAGTTGATTTTGAGCTATTTATTCCCTAATGCCAAAAGTAAAGTTATCTAGTGATAAACTATTTCCACATTTGAAATCCATCTCATCCTGACCGTTTTAATTTAAATACTAAAATACTGGATAGGTATGGACCAATTCTTTCAAAAATGAGTTTTTGTTGGAGCATCATCTTTTTAAAAGATAATCATCCAAATTGGTTCACTAGTTTCAGAGTTATGCAAAAACATTATAGAAAAAAATTTAAATCAAGTTTTAGCTTACAAAAAAAAGTTTAAGTCTATGATATATGCCTTATGACTTAAGGTTGTTAGAAACTTGCATAAAATTTTATTACTTACTGTTATGATATGATACTATCATTGAATTTGTCATTTAACTTTTAAAAGAATAATAAATGAGATTGTTAAATTACTTAAGTAATGGTGAATTAGCTTAACTAAAACTGTGTATAACATCAGGCAGAAGTTGGTATATATAATAAAATTAATTTGATTTATAATAAATTAGGTAGCATTTAATTGTTTTAGTTTAGAAAAATCCTATGAATATTCTCATTATAAATGCATTTTCTAACCTCTACTACTAGACTAAATACCAATCTTAAACAAATTTGACACAAACATTCTTTGTAATATGTATAACTGTTCAGTTGCTTTTCTTGGTACAATGTTCAGGTATAAGGTTAGGAGCTTTAATATTTTAGTTTTTTTGTTTTTGTTGCTTATATTGGGCATATATAAAGTAAACCTTTCTGATATTTATCTATAATACTTCATTCTACTTATTCAGTTGATTCAATTGGCCAATCTATGCTAGCTTTACTGATTACTATCTATAAAAATCATTTTATATAATTTAGTTGATTTTATTGGTCAACTTATGATAAATTTACTGTTTTCAATCTACATTAAATCATTCTATTAATCTTGTTAGTTTATTGGCAAAATTATGCAAAAATGATAGACATCCTAAATAAATTAAACTCATCACTCTCTGATCTCATACTTTGCTGGATTTTATATACACCCTCCAGCCATAACATGTATATTGTCATATATATAGTATCAATAAATTAATTTATTTACCCAATCTAAACTAAATGTATTGTTTGCATCTACAATAAATTGTTTATAATCTGGTTGATTTAATTTGTCAAATTATGAAAAAATGATAGCATTTTTAATGATTTAAGATCATCATGCTATGATATTGTACCTGTCTGGATTTTGAACATACCCCCAGCCATAAGACATATATCATGTCAAAATATGTAAAAATTGAATTATGAACCTTCCTCTTTTTCAAAGTAAGTTAAAGATGTATTGGGAGAAATATTTGTAAATTGTGAGCCTAGTTCTTTGACAGATAAACTTAATTACTGCATTGTTAAATCAATAGTTTTAAACAATTTTTGACATGATATATGTCCTATGGCTGAGTAAATGTTCAAAATCCAGGCAAGTATGAGATCATAGCATGAAAAGATTAAATCATAATAGATGCCTATTGTTTTTGCATAATTTGGCCAACAAAATCACCTAAATTAAAAAAAAAGATTTATTGTAGATGTTGATCAGTAAATTTAGCATAGATTGACCAATTAAAAACAACTAAATTAAAAAAGAGCTAATTTATATTGTATTTTTAAGAAGGGTAATCAGCCTGGCAGGGTAACTTTTTTCACTCATAGAGCACGCTTTCAAATTTATATAATGACCAGTACAAGTCTTAAGAGCATCTGCCTGCTTTTAAGATACTGCACTTATAGAGCAGTATCTACAGCCAACCACTTATTATAAGTAGGTCCTTCCACCAGTCTACTCTAAGCACAAAGAAATGGACGGCTTTTATACACTAAATACAAAAATAATCAAGAAGTACGCCAAGATATACACCGTCTGGACGACTTCCTACTGACAAAGGCAATTGCTCAATTGATAATGGTAACTGCTTGTCTAATAACAAATCAGCAACTACATTCACAACAAAGAAACGCTTGAACAAAAACAAGGACCCAGCAACAAGCGCATTAAATGCAATGACTCCACAGGATCAGTTTCTGCTGCAAACCAGATGATTGACAACACCCTTAGGGAATGCAAAGTGATATTGAGAACAACATCATTGGGGATATTCTCCACCAAACCTTAATCAGAGGAGGGGATTGGGACCTTGAAGGGAAAATAATTTCAAAAAACAAAAAATATTGACAAAGTATTGGTTGTATCAGAGTATGATCAAATTCAACCAGTAAAAGCCAAGGGCCCAGATCATCAGGGAAACAACTAAAAGTTTTTGACTGGGATGGGAAAAAACTCTAATGACACTCAACTCAATTGCTTGAAAAAGAAGTTAGGGACCATTCCTGACAATGACCAGTTAGGGGGAGGACGATTAATGACCATAATAAAACTGGAAATCCAAGCGAACTATTGGGGTTAATCCTCAATAAAAAATTGGGGCAATACTGACAAATTCCAGTTGACGGTGAGGGCAAAATCAGCCCAAAATTAATTAGCAAGACAGAGTGAACCATCAAGGATCATCCCTGACAGGGATGGAGGAGTATTAGGAACTGACTCTGAAGGATCAGACGCCCAGAAAACTTCATCCAAAAAAATAAAGTGCAGCTGGAATGGGCTGAAATCCCAAAAGTGGTCAAGTCTGTGATAAAGGCCCCAGTAAAGTACACTCCAATACAGAAGGATATGTTAGCACATAGTAGCGTGTCTTCTCAAGAAATTAAGCAATGGAGAGACCCTGCAGTTTTTCCATACTCAATGGTGACACAATGGATCTCAGAAGCTGTTACACTTGCCATCACAGCCATCTGGTGGAATCATAAGTTTTCCACTGGGCTGCCAAACTTTGACTTGACACCCAGATAAAGCTATACATGGCATTATTCTTCAAATCATCAAGGATCTGAACTAAGGACGCCCTGGAGTGGATGAAACTCCTCCTTGAGCAAAAATTATTGGAAGCTGCCATTTGGGAAGACTTGAGGCCAGCTTATATAAAGGCATGGATGGTAGCTGGCATTGACCTCCTTAATGCATTGGAGTACAATAATACTGGCATACCAGCAAAATTCGTTCAGGCCATTGTGAGCTCATGTCTAACCCCAATGGAATTAAGTGATTACATGAAACGTTTCCCAAACGTTTTGACTGCCTTCAAATGGGCTCAACATACCATTCCAGTTGATACCACACTGGATGGTACAAAACTACATTCTCCTCAGGGGAAGCACTGCCATGGATTTTGGCTGGTTTTAAGGTTACCAAAGCCTTACACTGGTTGTACACCCATATCCTGACATCCACAGAATCTGACTTGATGAAGGCGGGCTGGACAAAGAAGAAGGCGGTGGAGTGAGGCCCTTCTGGGATTGGTCGCTGGAAGAGGCCATCATCTGATTTGCCAACAGGTTCACCCCATTGGAAATGAAATACTGGTTCTGAGAGGGGGCCAGTATCAATCAAGTTTGAGATTGGGCGGATCTGTGAGTTGTTGCTGATCCATAAAACTATCCAGGGCTGGCTGTTCACTATCACAAAATGGAAAATCTGCGTAATTTCGCCACAATGGTTAAAGCTTCAGACTGGGACGCCATGGGGCTCACCCCATGTCAACCCAACCGTGGATGAAACACAAAATTTCACCACAGGTGGCAACAGCAATGAAAGGGGTTATGACCCCTGATCTGGGCTGGGAATGGCTCAAAGCGGAATTCTGAATCAAAACCATCTTGGACTGGAAGCAATCCTTCTTGGAACTGTTGGTAGCTGCCCCATACACCACCAAAGATTTCGTCCAATTGAAAGGATTTAATGGTGCAAAGCAGGAGTTCTGGCTGCCATGGCGCAGATTTCCATAGGGAAGATTAGACAGTCTAATGGTAAGGGACTGGTGCCAGAGTAGTTCCATTACGCTGGAAGCCCTCCAATAGTACCTGCATCCAACATGCAGGCCAGAATCTTCCCTCCTATGTTATGAACTGGGAATTTCACTGATGGATGCCCTCAAGTGTCAAACCTAGAGATAGCGCACAAATGGATAGAAGCATTAACTGCCAAGGTTTTAACATATGCCAGGTTGAGGCTTTCCTCAATTGGGGCTTCAGCCTTGATAATTTGTTAAGCTGGATAGTGAAAGGAAGACCCCCGCTGAGGTACCCAAGCCTAACCTGAAATCCAAGTTCTACAGTGCAGCAGCCCCAAATGATGAAAACACATGGAATGGGGTAGGGAGCCATATCAAGTATATCCGCTAACTGATCAGTAGAGACTTCACAGAACGCCAGGCGCCCAAATCATATCTGAAGTATGCAATCCAATTCCACTTGCAGCTGGAGGAGGAGTGGTCTGATCTGATAATGTCAATTTATCAGGAGCTTAACAAGGTTCTAACAGGGGGGACTTTGACTACCACTGAGTACCCATATGGAGCTACATTGACATATCAATCCTGGGAAAACTAGATCAAAAAACTCCGCGAGATTGGCATCAAATTAAGGGAGTTTATTTAAAAACGGAACTGACTAGGTACACAAACCAACCGCTTGATGCGTGACATTCCAAATCCACCTGACCAATTAGGAAAGGGAGTCGGTGCATGAAGCAATATGGACCAGACCATTGTATTATGGAGAAGTATGAGAATTTTGCTAAGCTGGTGGCAATTATATCAAAGTGCCTTCTCCCTCAAATTATCAAAGTTTTCTATGAACTGGCGCCATGGATGAAACCAAATAATATCACCTTACCTCGATTCATCCGCCTGCCCAGCCTAATCATAGTTGTATACATTGAGCAAGAGGGTATGAAACAAATGTATTGATTCTGCTACCAGACTGGAACACTACGAACCAATGCCACCATCAAAAAGGTAAAACGTCGCATGAGTATGATTACAACCCCATCAGCTGGGTCACAAGAGTTGGGACAAAGCCTATCTTCAACCAAAGGCCAAGGAGTGATTCCATGTAACCTAACGAAGGTTGCAGAATTGAAGCGCCAACAGCAGGTGTTGGACTTTGCCCATAGGGAATTGTGGGAGTGAGAAGCAGTCAAATGACCTTAAGTGGACAATGAACCCTTCATTAACTCGAATCATGAAGCCTACATTTTAGCACTAGTGGTGCCAAATCAAAAGGGGGAGCTGCCACGCATCTTTGTTTGCAGATGGGCCAAACAAAGGGATTACCAGAAATAAAAAAAATCCTAGTATGGCACCTCAGCTAACAGCCTAGGAAGCCATATCAGATGGCGAGGAAGCTTTAGGAAAACTTTTGTCTAAAGCCCACTTACTCGGTGGACCATGGCGGACAGCATTGGGGTGGGAGCATCAGCGACATGGGGCGTAAGAAGGTATATTTGTGGGTTTTCTTTGTTTATGAGGCCAGTAGTGTCCATTGCCTCAACATATTGAGCAAGTTGATTCTCAGCAAAAGTGATAAAAGGCTGAAACCAAAGCGAAAGACTTGATGCGCTGGTGGGCTTTGGAATAAGCAGGGTTAAAAATAGAAGTTTTTCTACATTGATGCAAACATGGCTCGCACCAAAAGTGAGCTCCTCAATTTTGCATGTTGCATCTTCCTCAAAATCATGGGGAATTTGGGATGGAAATATCTTTTATAAGGGTTTCATCGCCGCATAAAGTTGTTGGTGGAGGAGGGTGTTGGCAGGAGCTGCATCAGCCTCAACTGCCATTTTATTGATGTTTTTATAAATTGGGAAACTGTTATAAGGGCGAAAATGGTGGGGCCGCAATTTGGGAGGATCAACAAAAAAATCTCCTAAAGAAAAAACTGGCTTGACATGGTATGTCCGTTTGTCCTCATTAATCCATTTGAGAGCCTAAAATGGATTGGATTCAGCCAGCACTGGGCCATACAATAGAATTAGGCAGTGGTATACGCTGATTGGCCATGATGCATAGACCATGAAAGCTCAGATGAAACTGAGTCAGCCATTGACTCAGGATTTCATAATCTGGTAGTTTTATTATTGAAATTTTTAGATTTTTGACTGGCTGCCATCTTAGGAGCAGTTCCAGAATTTGCCGAGTCTGAGGGTGGGAGGATTGAGTCCCATTCAAAAAATTAGGCTGAACTGGCTTCCAACCTGAAGCCAGCGGGAGAAGTGGTTGAAGTGGTGGCAGAAGCCATAGGGCAATTGAACTTTGAGTGATCAAGCTTGAAGCACAAGGGGCAAATGGTGCAGCCGTTCTTGATGCACGCCTAGAATGGGTGATCAGAGGCGGATCTGATCACCGTGTGAGGGGAAATTGTGAGGTGAGTGTTGTGATAGAGCGGGCAGATTGTCACAAAGGCGTTCGGCCCTGCCAAACAATCCACTCCATTCATAACCACAAATTTCAACATAGTATGCGCCATAAATGGCCAAATTCTCCATGAGCTCGTGGCAGAGGCATTCAGGGGAAAGTTAGGAAGTCAACCCAGTGAGCTGGATCACCAAAGTGGACTCATCTGGGAGCCAGGTTTGAATGGTTGAGAGGTGGATTTTTATAAATCAATTGCAGCTTTAATTCTGCATTTGCATCAGCCTCAGAACTGAAACTGAGGTTGAACTACCCTTTAAAGGGGCGGAAATAAATGAAACTGACAGGTTTAAACATTGCTATGGCCATCTCAATGATGGCCGTGCTTGCATATGGGAAAGGTTCCCATATTTGACCCAGAGGCTAAAACGCAAATTGCTCCATGGGAGCACCAAAGGGCTCTGGAGCACCACCTGTGAACTTGCAAGTTAATGATCCAAGTCCCAAGGGGGAACATAACGCCTGGTAGCGTTAGGGGGGCTAGTAGAGCCAGCTCGGGTGCACTTTGGAGGCAGCTTAAAGATGCCAGATGGTGGCGCACCACCATCCCAAGTTAGGGCAGCAGGCATCAATGGTATCAATATTGGTAAGCTTTGGCTCGATCAAGTGGTCATTTTTTGTATTTTTTAAATTAAAATCCAAATTTTGCTTCAATTTAGTTATTAAAGCAAAAGAGATTAATCCTGAAGCCAGCAAAAATGGACAAAGAAATTATTCCCAAACCAATTGCGCCACACCCATCCCAGTTGGAATGGACGATCCAGGAAGAAGAGCAATGATGTAAGTGAACCTAAAAACCCCCAAAAAAGGGATGGTCAGAGCAAGAAGCTAATACATCGAAATCAAAGCCCAATAAGCTGAAAGTGAACAAGAAGTCAACTCAGAAATTTTTGGCAAATAAACCTAAGAAGACTATTAAACAAACAACTTAATTGACAGAATTGGAAAAGTCAACCAATTGAAACCTGACAAAAAATTCTAGTTCCACCAAAAATCTAACAAGTGGGTGGAAAGCTGATTGACGGTTGAGGGGGAATCTGCCACACTGCCAGTAGGAACTAAGGCACACCTGAAGTTGTTAATATAACTATCCCCATAATCCATTGATAGGGAGACGGGGATGGCTACCAAATTCCCAGTGAACAAAATGCCCAGTAATACACAGTGCATTCAAAAAGTTCTGGGACTAACGTTTTAAAGACACAACTTTACAAATAAATAAACTTTCTTTTATCATAATTTAACATACAACCTTTCCCTCTCTATACATATTTATATTGCTAAAACAATTGCTAAAAGGTATGCACATAGTTCCTGTTTTGTATAACCATGTTTAAACTAGCTGTCACATTCTTCTGAATTGTCTCTACTTTATCAAAAGGATGAACCTTCAGTGCCACCTTCAGATTATAATTATCCACCCTATTCACCAGATTTGGCTCTGTCTAACTTCTTTCTGTTCTCTAATCTAAAGGTGTCACTGAAGGTTCATCCTTGTGATAAAGTAGAGACAATTCAGAAGAATGTTAAAGCTAGTTTAAACATGGTTATACAAAATAGGAACTATGTGCATACCTTTTAACAATTGTTTTAGCAATATAATATGTATTGAGAGGGAAAGGTTGTATGTCAAATTATGATAAAATAAAGTTTATTTATTTGTAAAGTTGTGTCTTTAAAATGTTGGTCCCAGAACTTTTTGAATGCACTGTGTATTATACCAGTACCAACCAACTGACCCTGAAAGTTGAATAATACTCCCTTCCCCCCTCAAAGACACCATCTGACAGCAATCAAACTTCCATCCGCAACTCCATTCAAAACCCAGAAAATAACATCAAAACTCATACCCATGGGTTGGGCAGCTGGAAATGTGGATTGTGATTATTAATGCTTGGGGGATGGAGAGCATACAAATGAGAAGGCGGAAGACGCATCACTTAAAAAAATTAATAATATAGACCTAATTTTAGTATTGGAAACACAAGCAGGTAATCAAAAGGAGATGGTGCCAAGATCAAATCACCATTGTGACTAACCACACGTGGTTTTACCAAATAGGCTGTCAAGCCCTCTAGACAGATTATGTAGAAATTATCACACTAAACAAGAAAATAGACCTGGTGTTTGTGGAGGAAACTTATGCTAGAAGGATCTCAATAGCAACAGCTACAAAATAGGGAAACTGGCAAGAGCCTACAAGTGGTGGCTTTCTATGCCCTGCCAATAAACCCATAAGAACCAAAATTTTTGGAATCATCTAGCAGAAGTACCAACCAATACAATGATGGTTATAGCGGGAGACCTGAGCTGTTGCTCAAATGTGAGTTAGGATACATTCCTGATAAGTGAAAATTCCAACTGTAAGGCCAATGAGATGCTAGAATACCTAGTCAAATTGGGGATGTGCCTCACGATTGACAAAGAGAGTAATGATTCAGCCAATCTAATGTGGTGGTCATACAACTCCGCCAAATCCCCACAATCTGGTTTGCACCTGGAATACATACTGTGTTGTTCAATCTCAATCCGCTGACGTCCAACAGCGAGGTCAGTATAATGATGAGATTGACCACATGATTGTCCATGTGGATATTCATCTGGATGAACCACTGAGGAAATGAGAACGTCAGGTGGCACCAGCCACTCTGAGGAACAGGGAATGGCACCAGACAGTTGAAGCTAGACTGGATCAACTGGTCACATATCTGTATCATCCCTGGAGATAAATCCTCTGGAAAGATGGTCCAGATCAAAGAGAAGATTAGTCATGATAGCATGAAGCTCAAAAAAGTGACTACCTACAAGCAAACTGATGCCGCAAAGCAGCTGAAAAATGCACTAGAGATTAAGTCTTTCCTTGTTGGGACATCTAAGAATGGTGGAATAAGTACCAAACAACTCATAAACGATGTAGGAATCCAGCTGATTTCTGCTTGCTGGTGCTTATGCCACTGTATTCCATAAAAAGTTTTAAATATAATTAAGTACAAAGCACTGATAAAAAACTTGGTTTTTATAAATTCATTATTATCACAATAAAAAAAAAGAAAAATGACCCACTTGACATTCAACCATTCAGTATTTAAACTGTATCAAGGTTGAGAGGAATTCAAAATATGGGTTCAGAATAGCTTAGACTATTCCAAATTAGGAAAATATGGGACAGCAGCCTATTGAAGCTTGGAATACTCAATTCATTTAGGCTGAACGGTATAATGAGAATTATTATTGGCCAAAATGTACCTATGGGGTAACAATCTGATGAACTTTATCTAATCTGCATTTGAGACATTTATTGCACCTTGGTGGACCCCCGCCAAGCCTATAAAAGGGGTGATCCCCGTGTAGGTGCTTGTAAGGACCTGGTTATGGCTGAGGGGTACCATCTGAAGGATGCCCCAAGGTCCATCTCATGGTCAGAGTAATCTGACTGCTCAATTTTGCGTTTATCTCCCATAGAGGATTTGCAATGGTGTTACCCCAATTTGCGAGGTTCCACCAAGAATTGGTCAGGGTCTTTTTGCTGTATCAGAGTTATTTAATTCATTTGTAATCTCATTGTAAACTTGCAAATGGCTGACATTTTCCCTTTTTGGTGAATTTCAACCCAAAACATTCATCTTTTGCAGCTGGGAGGTCAAATGTCTGACATCACCCCTCTCAAGAATGTTGGGGGAAAATAGGGCCATAGGAATCGGCCATGTACCCAATTGAAGCAATCCTGGTAGCCAAGGATTTTATGGAGTACTCATTGCCTCTTTAGTAGATGATGGTGAAAGGGCCCTCCCAAATTGATCCAAGCTTACCACTTCTAGGTGTGATGCGGTTATGGTAATATAATACCATGTCGGACACTTGGAATGTAGGTAGGGGGTTCAGAGCTCATTGGCAGCCTGCCCTTCTTTTGTCACCGTTTTTGCTAAATTAGTCATAGCTACAGATTGGAGTTGAATGATGCGCTGAGCTAATATTCACATGACTTTCTCAGGTTCCTCAACTCTAGAAGAGAATAAATCTTTATCTAATAGGGCATGTATTTTGGTTCCCACCCATACAAAACCCAGAATGGAGACATTTTTAAAATTTGGTGATAGCTAATAAGGTAAGCCCTAAGGGCGCCGAGCTAGAATTGATCCCAGAGTAATGGATCAGAAGAGCCCATTTTTTTGCGTAGGATGGATAAAAAGGTTTTAATTGCTCTCTCCATAGTCCCGTTGGTAGATAGATTGTACAGAGATGAGAAAAGTTGTTGAGCTCCCTTGGATGTGCCCAGGATTTTTACTACTCTGAAGGTGAAGTTCTTACCATTGTTGCAGAGTAGTAAATGAGGACAGCAATGTCAAGAGAACATATTTTGATGTAAAAAGGTTTCTATGGCCTTGGCCGTTTGGGAAGGGAGAGCCACGGCAAAAATCACTTAGTGAAGTGTTAATAGCTACTAGGATAAATCTGTTTGCGCTAGTAGTCTGAGGGCAGGGATCTACTACATCCAGACTGATGGTGTGGAACAGTTGTTGTGGGGTAGTTGGTTAATACTGGTATCTAGTCTTGAAACCAGATTGCTTCTTACATGTGAAGCAGGCATCTAAGTCTTCAACAAATAGATTCCATCATTCCATCCCAATAAAACTGATCCTTAATCCACTCATAAGTTTTCTTTGCCCTTCCATGACCTATAGTGGAGTGAGCTTCTAGGATAGCAGGTATGCGTTCCAAAAACTTTATATCCGCTCAGCATAACTTTCTGAGCAAAATTATACAGATTAAAAAGTAAAACTCAATTGCCCACCATAGTTTTGCTCCAATGTCCTTGGATTCCCCGCCAGCTGCCCCAGTGTGGGGCAACGGTGAAACTCCCCCACTGTTTTCTATCTGACAGGAAAATGCACTTGGACTGGCTTGCCCAGTCATACCAAACCCCTGGGACAATTTGTTTCTCCCAAGGATATTAACGCCCACCTCGCTCAAACCCAAGTGGTTCAGCGTTGCCCCCTGGTGCTCCCCAGGAGCAACATGCATTTCAGCCTTAGGGTTGACTATGGGAAACTTTACCTACCATGACCAAGCCATTATCAAAATGGCTCAGGCAGTGATGTGTTTTCCCCCACTTTTATTGACTTCCACCCCTATAAGGGTTATTTTAATTTTGGCTTCACCTGTAAATCTGATGCTGACACTGCAGCAACTGTGCCTCTGGTTTTCCAGGGTACCCCACTCCTCACAATTTAGACCTGGCTCCCAGAAGATACCACTTTGGTGTTTCAGTTCACTGGTTTCCCACCCATCTTCCCCCTGAAGTGCTCCATCAGGAGCTGATGGAAGGTTTGGTCACGTATGGCTCCAACCCCATCTTGCAATTTGTGGTCCCAAATGTGGCCACACGCCTCGCTGGGCCTCAGGAATATGCCACAATCAGCCCTGAATCAAATAAAATTGCCATGTCGATTCACCCTCATGCCATTATCCCCTCTGCCCCTGACCATCCATTTTAGGCCCGCATCAAGGGCGGATGGACGATCTGTCCATCCTGTTTTTGAGTTGTAACACTTGAAACGAAAGTTCCCATCCATAGCTGCTTCTGACAATGCTGATTTTTCATCTGCTAGCCTATAATCCGCCACCCACCCTGCGCCAGCTTTGGTATGTGGTACAATCTTACTTCCCCCTCCCCCAAAGACTGATGCAGCAGCTGCACCTGCAGCCACCAATCAGCCTCCTCCTCGCCCCTTTGCACAAATTCTCCCTCCAATCAAGCACTGGCTTGGACCTCAGTTCAATCACATACTTCCTCCAATGAATCAGCCAAACCTCAAACTTACGCTGATTCCCCAATTCAATTAAATTCAACCAGAACCCATTGGAGTTATTGGCTGAAAATGATGAATCAGGTAATCTCATTGAAGAACCATCTCTGCAAATTGAGCGGTTCTGTAATGCAGAATGGGATGCCAATACCCCCCTCATTTATATGACCCAAAGCCGAATGCCAGATCATTCTACATTGACCAACAGCTTGCAGTAGAAGTAGCTTCCACATCAGATTGTCATCCCCTCTACAAAGCTGACACCAAATCAGTGGCAGCGCTTGCAGGAGGAATTTCACCTCCTGTTATCCCCTTAAATCTCACCCCAAAAAGTAAAATGATAATGAATTAATAGCACAAAAGTGTCAACGACGCTATCCAGAACGTGGTAACTTTAGCACAGAATTCTAAAAAATAAGATTACCCAAACCAATATTGCCACATTTGTTAGACTACCATACGCCCGCATTAAAGCTGAAAAAGCTTTAGCTGAATATATCACTGCAATTTTCATAGCTAGCAACTTTTTGGAAATACCAATCATTAGTGATATTGAACCACATACCGCCAATGCCCTGACGCCCTTGATATCCACCATGACATATACTCTAATCTGGGATGAGGAAGATGCTGCCATAGATGAGTCCCCCAATCCTTCCTCTCCTTCCAACATGGAGGGATAAGCAGTCTCCGCTGCCCACCTGGTTGGTTGTTTTGTTCGATTTGTTTTATTCTATCCAATCATTTGTGAGTTTTGTTTGAATCAATTAATTACATTAATTTTAGTTTTAATTTGGTAATGTCTATCTCCTGGTTGGCTTACCTTGGTTAAATAAAAGGTATGCGTTCTGAGGGCTGAAGGTAAGGTAGCCATTTTTCCCACCTGCTTATAAAGCTTCCCGTTCTCCACTTTAGTATATGTGAGTGCTGGGCTAACATTTTCTGTACAGGCTCATCTTCATCCTTCCAGTCATTGGGGGTCATTTAGAGATCATGTAACATCTCCGCCTCACTATTATCTAAGTGAAGGACTAGTAACTGAGTCAACCCATCAACATATATGTGGCTGGTTCCAGCATGGTGTTCAATCTTCATGTCATAAGGCTGGAGCTTTAGAGCCCAGCGAGCTAACCAGCCAGTAGGATCTTTTATGTTCTGTAACCATTTTAGGGAAGTGTGGTCAGTAACCACAGTGAAGGTGGTTCCATATTGGAAGGAGCGGTATTGCTTTACAGATAACAGAACAGCAAGGCACCCTTTCTCCATTACACTGTAATTGCGTTCTTGTCTTGACATCATCTTAATAAAATAGGATGCAGGATTCTACACCGTTTTCATCCAATTGGGCTAAGATGGCCACAACGGCATAGTCAAGGCTTCAGATACAAGATAAAGGGGTTATTATAATCTGGGTGCCATAGGATAGGGCGTTGTTTCAACAGTTGCTTCAGCATCTCAAAAGCGGCCTTCTGTTCCGCACCCCACTGAAAAGGAATGTTCTTGGTCAATAGACGGACAAGAGGCTCACTGAGCTGGGCAAACTTAGGGATGAACTGATGGTAATACCTCATAATCTCTAGAAATACCTGAATATCCCATAATTTTCTAGGGGGTGGCATTTTTGAGATCGCTTCAACCTTACCTTGGATGGGTTGAATTCCCTTTTTGAGAAATCGAATGGTCAAGGAAATCCAGTTTATTTTGGAAAAAGGTACACTTCAAGGGCTTTAACTTGATATTTAACTTATGTAGACGTTAAAACACCTCCTTCAGGTGATCATTATGCTCGCTAAAAGTTTTAAAGAACACCATGATGTCATTGAAGTGGACAATGACGCAACTTAACTTCAAGTCCTGCATAATATGATCCATCACACGCTGGAAGATGCAGGTGCGTTACACAACCCTTAAGGTAATCGTGTGGGCTGATAGAGACCCTCACTACAAATAAGGGCGCATTTCTCCTGACCCTGAAGAGAAAGGTCTATTTGCCAATAGCCACTAGCCAAGTCCATCGCAGAGAAGAAGTTAGATGTGGAGAGTTGTTCTAGAGCATAATCAATGCATGGGATAGGATAGCTATCCTTTTTTGTGAGGTTATTTAATTTGCAGTAGTCCATGACTATCCAATGACCTCCATTTTCTTTTTAATAAGCAAGAGGGGGAAGACCAAGATCTTTGGGACAGAACTAGTAACCCCGCATCTAGTAACTGCTGGAGCTCCGCCTCATTTGCTGTTTCTCCACCTTCGACTTGTGATAAAGTTTGAACCTAATAGGATGGGCGTCACCCACATTGATGGAGTGGCACCAGCCCTTCATGTGGCCATAGTCATTATCAGATTTGGAGAATATATCGCTATAGTTGCATATAAAGTAGAACTTTTTCCAGCTCATCTGGGATCAATTTATCTGAAATATGGACGTTGGGCAAGGTACATACTAATTTATCCATTAACAAACCCAAATCTGTCATCGAGCCACTGGTGTGAATTTGTTCAATGTCCTCCACGGGGATTAAAACCCCTCTGCCAATCTCCAGGTGTTTTATTTGATCATGTCCTTGCTGGTAAGGTTTCCCAGAAGATTATAATAGGTTTCTGGTAGGCTGGATCTAGTATCCCAGGTAATACCTGAGGTCCAAGGGGCTAACGCCCTCATGACTTATGTGGTGCAACAAGCAGTGGTGTGGGATTTGGAGTGTGATTTTTGTGTCGACCACTCATTGTTCAATAAACTAATAATGACTTCCTCTGCTGAATAGAAAGGGTCCCCATCCCTAGAATCCACTGAAACAGGCAGTTTTTTGGTGTTGCTCCCAGAGGTGGAATAATTTAAAGTCATAGCAGAAAAGGGATACTCGACCAGGCAAGAGTAATTGTGCTTGCTGGGTTCTTTATTGTATAAGACTGAAAGGGACTTCATATTTGAGTAACGAAATGAAGCCTTGCTTCATGTTAGTTATTCCTCGTACTCAATCATAAACTGGGTACCCATGAGCATATCATAGGCATTGTTGTGTAAAGCCACTGCAGGGGCTGATTTGATAATCTTCTTAATACAAATGGGAAGGTAAGAATATGCTACAATGGCGCGAGTGTTGTTTGTGCCAGTAGTTCCAAAATCTTGATTATACTCCAAAACAAGCGCCAGATTTATCTTTTTGATGAGCTTAGTAAGATTAAGTTAACTGGGGGAGCCAGTATCCAGAATGGTCATTACCCAGACTTTTAAATAACCATTTCAACATTGGTGAGTGTTCCCTCAACATTAGGAGACAAGTCAGACCTCCTTGAGCCGTAAAGTGAAGGTTTATTTTTAAAC
>JAKSZP010012609.1:0-31254 GCA_022478985.1 Massospora cicadina
AATTCTAAAATGTATGATCACCATAGGCTGAAGTTTACTTTAATTAGGGAGATCCCGATATGATTAACTGCTACAATCTAGTTTGTAGTCAAAATGTCACCATGACACATCAGATCTCAAAGCATCAATACTATTACCTTTTAGCAAGCTATTTTCTATAAGTTTATACTCAGTACTATGGAACATCCTATTATAAAGCTCCCTGAGCCCATTAAAACCTTGGCTTCTTTTATTTTAGGCAGCCCTTATTGTTATGAAGAAATTGTAGAGAATCTGAATTTCACAAATGTTCACTGCCTTAAACTAGGGGTTTCCAAAGCAATAGGTATGGCTATCGTTTTTGGTGGGTGTATAGTAAAATTGCCTCAGATTTTAAAAATTATTAGAGCAAAATCAGCTAGAGGGATTAGCTTTTTGTCTTATCTACTAGAAACTCTGAGCTACATTGTTACTGTTTCTTACAACCTTCGTTCTGGTAATCCCTTTTCAACCTGGGGCGAAACCTTAGCGATTACTCTTCAAAATCTAGTTGTCCTAATATTATTATCACTTTACTCTGGAAAAGCTTCGAGGATGCTTTTTTCGTTTTTTGGTCTGGCCACGCTTTCATATATGCTATCAGACCAGATGTTGATTACCGCTGAAGCTCTAGGAGCCCTTTATACGGCCACTATCCCAATTGTTTTGATTTCTCGCGTCCCACAAATTTACTCTAACTTTATTAATGGTCATACCGGGCAACTTTCTGCGTTTACTGTATTCAACTACTTCCTTGGAGCTATTGCTCGAATTTTTACCACTCTTCAAGAAGTTAACGACAATAGAATTCTTGTCGGGTTTATACTATCTTTAGTACTTAATTCTGTTCTAGCAATGCAGCAGATGGTTTATTATTGGAACAGTGTACCTAAAACTGAGGCTGCTCAAAAGAAGTACAATTAAATTATTGTCTTATTAAACCAACTTCTTTATTTACTTTTTGTCAAAAATTTTAATTAGGATTTCTAGTTTTATAAAAATCCGTTGGCTATGTTATTACTCACAGATGAATAATCACAACATTGAAAAAAATTTCATGTTATATGTTTTAAAAAATAGTTTATTTTACATATCAATGCTCTTCTAATTTTTCGTGAATCTATGTTGATCTTTGCTTCTGGCCCATTTCTTCGCTTTCATTTAAAGATTAACTTATTAAGTTTGTTTAAATTGAGTTTTAAATAAAAAGTTTGACTACTCGTTCGGATAGAATGAAATTTTGGGTTTGGTTTTAAGCTTTTGGTTAAATTACAAACAGTAGGTTTTGAAAGGGAAAGTACTATCGATGTTGCGTTTGCAGAGCAATAGTAGCATCTTGTGCTTTTGTAGTTGTTTTGCTTTTACATAATAAGTTCTATATATCTATTATGTTTATAGCAAAGGTTGGTTTATGGTAAGTACCTACTAAATTAAGTATTTTGTTATAGCATGCTTACTGTATTTTAGGCCTAATAACGCTAATTTTTATGCTATTACTATATCTAATAAATTTTTATAAAGTCTCTTGTTCAACACTGACATAGATGTCGCGGCTGTTTAAATCTTGCAAATAGGTTCTTTAAAATAATTATCCAAAGATAAATGAACTATAAGCATTAATACTTTTTTAAAGAATTGCAAAGTTTTTAGCTTGAATACTTATTCTTTAGAAGATATATTTTAAAGCCTTTTTAACACTGAAACTTGAGACACGGTTAAAATTTCCCTTAATCAAATTTTAGATAAAAGTCATAACGTTTATGATATGTAACAAAACAGTTATATAATTCTTTTTTAATGAGGAAACGGATAAGGAAGTTTAATGTTATATAAATTTAAACGTATGTAGCTGTAAATTCTTTGATTTATAAGTTTTAAATAATTATTTGATATTTTGATGTCAATTAGGCTATATTTATATGATAAGCTTCCGATAGCAAAAGATCCTAATTAAGGTACTTTAAAAACTCAAGCTAATTGTATTTATTTAGGGGGTTTTACTATATCCTAACCAATCTTTTATAGTATAAGTCAGGATTTGATAATTGGAATTCTATACTAGCGTACGGATACCTCTAGTTATAAATGAACCAAAAGCCTGAGATCTGACAATATAGGTACATAAAGCTACTAGGATCAATAAGTTACAAATTTTACAAGGCAGTAGTTTAACTCTTAACTCTAAACCTTAATTCTTGTATATGAAAGCATTATATCACGTCATGCTTTTAGGCAAAATACTATTTCGATAAAAGTTGTCTACATTAAATGTATAGTATTTAAATCGATAGTGTTTTAGCTACAACTAAATACTCTATGCCACGCTACCAAAGCTTTAAAATTTATTACTATCTAATACACTTAAAATTTAGCACAATCTTTACTTATGATGGCAAACAAAAGAAGAATCTATATCTCCAATCACATTGAGTGTACAATTTCTTAGACAAATGTTACAAAAAAATAAAGAATAAAAAAATGTATAATCAAATTATAAATTTATACATCATATACCATAAAACTTATTAAATAGAAAAAGAATGACAATTTGATATATTATAAAACTGACTGAATTTAGGCTTAGTTTTTATAATATAATAACATAATTAAAGAAGTATTGCAAAAACAAAAAGATTAAGTATTTAACTTCAAGTTGATTAATACTTATTCAAATCTAATTTCATTTTAGAGAGACAATATATGACATCTAAAGAAAACTACTAAAACAATATTTATGTAGCTATTCTAGACAGAACACAGCATATAATAGCCATTCTTTTGTGGCTTTTTTAAAAACATTAGTATTAAGTTAACTAAAGTATAGTATGGATGAAGAATAAAAATTTTAATAAATAGCTTACATTTCAATTGCTTTTTGCTACTTTATATATGGATCACAAGATGACTTTACTAATACAATCTAGTTACAGTAGCTAAACAAACCATGATATAAAGAAATGAGTAAAAAAATTTAGTGAGATCTAAGAACCTCAATATGTATTTAAAAGGCAAAACACATATTACTGAACTAAAAATAAGGAGACAAGCTTTTAGCAATTTTTTTGAAAAGTTTGCTTTGCCTAAAAAAGGGGCATACCAAAGAGTTACCAGATTAGAATAAAGGTCATTCTAAATATGAAGGCTTATAAGATTATTTCAAAATCTAATACATTTAGTAATCACTATAAATCTAAATATAACTTAATATAACAAATTTAATCCATATTGGTATTTGAGTAACTATTTTCTACCTGATCTCTTAGTGATAGAGCATATAAGGGTAAAAATTCCTTGATAAGTTCCTAATGTAATTGATTAAAATCTAGGCCAATATATATAATATAAATTCTAGTAAATAAAACTTTAATATGAAAAATTTGCATCTACTAAACTTTCTCAAAAACTAACACTTCATACTTAGTGGCCTTTAGAATTCTAAGATGATTTGAGAAGATAATTTGATATAAACCTGAGGAAACCTTACTTATAGCAGGACTCCACACATTTTATACCTAATGTATTACTTATAACTTCTTATTCTTAAGGAGCTCTTAATTGGTTTAAAATTATAAAACTTGATCTATTTAGGGTATTCTAAATTAGAGAGCTTTGTATCTATAACATAGCTTTTTATTCTTAAGGGTGTGCCAGTTCCACCCAAATGCAATTCCAACCAAGAAATTTACTGCAAAGGAAGTAGTTCTTGTGTAAAATGTCAATTATATGGAGGTAGCTAAGCCTTATATGAGATTTAAAGCAACAATAGAACCTCCAAAGTAGCTTTCAAATTATTTTGAGTGCATTAGCATTGTCTAAAGAGCCTCAGCTGTTTTAGTATAGATTTAATCCTTATATGGTACCATATATGCAGGCAGCAAAATGCTATATGACAAATTGTATTATTAACATATTACTATGTCTCATTGTCAAACATTACAAGTGTAGGCCATAAGGTCTGGTTTAATCATACAGGCCATAAAATAGTCTATTTAAAAGCTGCTAGCCATCTTTATGAGTAATAGAAGATTTTTTATTAAGCATCAGGACCTTTTTAGTAGACTGCTTATAATATTAATTGTGTTAAATGCCAAATTTCTAGTAAGTTTGTTTTAGTTGATTCTATTTGTATAACTATGACTATGCCACTTGTTTAAAACCTAGGACCTGAACAACACATACAATGTTCATGTGCTTTGTTAGGTGTCTAGATAACTACCCTAATTAGAATAATATTAGAAGATGAACATTGAACAAGAAATCTCTTTCAATAAGTATCTTAGAGGCTATCATGGTGAAACCAGAAAAAAATATAAAAATTTATTATTATATATGAGATAACAATACTGATATAGCTACTCTACATTGTCATCAGCACCTTAGGCCACTGAAAATATTTCTAGAAAATTAGAAGAATTTAGTAGCGGCAATCTGACTGGATACCTTTAATTGAGTGGTTCAATCAAAAATCATCATGTCAATACATATTATTTGGGGCCAAACAAATGTATCACTAGATCAGGTGCCATTTTAATAGTAGTCATATGCAAAACTTCACATATTTTACCATGTGATGCTTTTACTCCTATGATTTTGGTAGTTGTTCTTAATATAAATAGGACACCTCCCTTAATTCTTAAATATACCTCTTATCCATAGAAAGGATTTATTACTGTAAATAACATATAAAACCCTAGGTTTGATATGCTATAGTATTATCAACTTCATAAATTAGGTCTTCTATATTTTAATAAGTGACTAAGTCTAAGCTTCAAGCTATATAAACTCTATTTGCTTGATCTAAGTATGTGGACTTTGGACTCAACATTTATATAATGTACTAAACAACTTTTTAACACTTTTCTATAAGGCACTCTAAAGATTGGCACCATATGATCTCACAACAATTGTACAGCTACACAGGTGGTGCTCATTACAGGGGCCCCTCCAACACTTAATCATGCCAGCAACTAACTTATTGCATAATGAAAGATACTTCCATCAATAGTGTCACTCACTGGAAAAACATTGGAAATGGTGAAGACAGAGACCGCATGGTAATTTCAATCAAATACTTAATTAAAGAAATAAAGATGAATACTTAGGAGATACTTGAGTCAAGACTAATTACCTAAATTTGTAAAAAATATTAAAGACCTAACCAGTGGTACTATGAATCCCAATGACCATGTTTCCCACAAATGAGCATCTGCTTTGGATGAAGCTTATATTCTTTTTATTCAACGTACATTCCTCCAGATAGGTACAGCAGTATTGTGAACTTATCAAAACATCCTAAAAGATCAAACACTTGTACTTAATCATCTAATACAATTTTTGGGTGACTATCACAAAGAACTGCTATGCTATATGGTAAACTCAAAATGCTAAAAAATTGGATATAAACAATCTATAATCTATCCATTTAGCACATTGGGGATCTCCTCAGCAAGATTAAGCAAAATGTAAATACATTATTCAATTCCACAATCAGATCTCTATTGACTCTGTAGTTTTCAAGTATGTAAAGAAATCCAAGGAACTATTTGAGAAGGACCAGGTGAATACTAACCTTAAAGACCCTACACCTTTTAAAAAAATTTGTTGCTGAGTTTCACTGATATAAAGCTGAAGCTCATAGTGTGCATTGACTACTCAAGTTTCTAAAAACCAAATTTACCATGAAGACCATCTTAAATATCTTTGATGTTAATTGGAAAAGCTCTAAAATTCAGTAAGTGCTTAGTTAAAACTGACCATCTGAAGTTTCAGTGATATTGTAAACCTCAAAACAAGAATATAGCCCATATCAGAATGGATCTAGTATCTCAGTCTACTTAAGCATCTTCCCAAACTCTTATCAACTATATCAACAATTTGTATAATGAGGTAAAGGGTCATAAAACTAGTGGTGAATTACTAAACAAAGTCTATTTACACCTTAATAAAGCTGAAGGATAATGGGATAGTATGGAGGATGATGTTAAGACTGGGTTCCCAGGTCCCAGCCCGCCACCAGCCCTACACCACTCACCCTCATATGTGGCTGTACCAACTCCAATTGGTCCTGTCCAAATGGATGGCCTTGCCAGGCACACCATGCTGAGGTGTGGTGCACCAGCCTCTGTTGCCTCAGACCCCGGGCAGAGGTTCCTCCCAAAACCTCTATCTGCACATGGGGTCAACGGGCTGAGGTGCAGCCAACCAGCCTCTGTCACCTTGGGCCACTCTGGCTTGCAACTATCCAGGGCAAGACCTCTCAAAAAGGAGCTTGGTGCATACACCCCTTTCCCTGAAGCACCGCCATCTGCTCCCCAAAACTCACTCCAAACAAATTAAATTTAAATAAAATGGTTTTTAGCAAAAGTGGCCTTTATTAGAAGTAGACTCAAAGTTGGAATAGAATTCTAAAGTGAGGCCCATTGGGGCTGAACTTGCTTTGAAATACTTCCAAAAAAGGCTAAATGAATTGTGGGTAATGAGGGGTGTAAAAGCCTCCAGAATTGATGGCATCTAGGCAACTTGGCGGAGAAATGAAGGGGAACCTCAAAACGAACAACCAATTCAAATAAATGATTTATTTAAATTTATTCCATTATTGGCCTGAGTAGGAAAGTCCTACTCAGAACAACGGAATTGCAACTATTGACACACACAAATCTCATAATTCCCAACCTTATGGGATTCATGTGTGATTGTGATTGTTACACTACCCTTTCCTAAAAAGGAAATACTGGTGGACTCAGACCTGAACTGCCAAGGCAGGCGTGAAGCAACCAATGACTTTTTTGACAGGGGACCTTTTTTGTGAGCAGCTTGGGGTTTTGACTGAAAATCCAGAGCCCCCGGATCAAATCAATGGGTTCTCTGGAGGTCTTCTGGTGGGCACAAGAGGCCATCAACTGCCAGCAGTCTGGCCCACCCCCAAGATCTCCATCCCCTTTGTAGAAAGGCCTACAAACCAACGAAAGGGACCAATGGCACATGGCAATGCTTAGGACATTGACCGCGGCCATCTTGCAGGCTGCCTGGAAGCACAGCCCACTAAGGTAAGGTGACTTTGGAATTATGTCAAGACTGGGCTCCCAAGTCTCAGCCCGCCACCAGCCCTACACCACTCACCCCCATATGTGGCTGTACCAACTCTGATTGGTCCTGTCCAAATGGATGGCCTTTCCAGGCACACCATGCTGAGGTGCAGTGCACCAGCCTCTGTTGCCTCAGACCTCAGGCAGAGGTGCCTCCCAAAACCTCTATCTGCACATGGGGTCAACAGGCTGAGGTGCGGCCAACTGGCCTCTGTCACCTCAGGCCACTCTGGCTTGCAACTAGCCAGGGCAAGACCTCTCAAAAAAGGAGCCTGGTGCATCCACCCCCTTTCCCTGAAACACCGCCATCTGCTCCCCAAAACTCACTAAAAATAAATTAATTTAAATAAAACGGTTTTTAGCAAAAGCAGCCTTTAATAGAAGTAGACTCAAAGTTGGAATAGAATTCCAAAGTGAGGCCCATTGGGGCTGAAATTGCTTTGAAATACTTCCAAAGAAGGCCAAATGAATTGTGGGTAATGAGGGGCGCAAAATCCTCCAGAATTGATGGCATACAGGCAACTTGGTGGAGAATTGGAGGGGAACCTCAGAACAAACAACCAATCAAAATAAATGTTTTATTTAATTTATTACATTATTGACCCAAATAGGAAAATCCTACTTGGAATAACAGAATTGCAACTATTGACACACATGAATCTCATACTTACCAACCATATGAAATTCATGTACAATCATTAATTGTTACAGGTGAGCTCCTCTCCAATATGGATCAGAGTCAACAGAGTTCCAAATGCAGGGGAATTAAAGATAACTACTTTAAATGCATTAGAGCATTAGAAGACAGAATCAAGTATATACAAAACTTCTGTTTCACTGTGAGAGGTCTTTTTAAGCATTTGAAACCTGCATTCTGAACCTTAAAGATATGAAAACGGCCTTGTTAATACTCATGGATTTGTTTGAAGATACTTCATGACTTAAAGCTGAGGAGTGAAAATACAACTTGAACCTAAAAAGACCAAATATGCTAATTTTCTTGTGACTCAGATCATTCAACCTACAAACAGAAGTTACAAATGTGAAGCTCCAGAGTACATGCCATCCCTGGTTCAATAAAACTATATTCAAGCCTATTTTAAAATTGAAGCTTACAAAGTGAGAATGCAGCATTGCATCTTTCCTGTATGTCTATTAAGCTGCCATGGAGCGCAACAGATCATCAAAAAGTTAGGCACTTCCTATCCTGTTTGAGTCACGTGGCTTAGGAAGCAATTGTACCACATACAGACAACCTTTGACACCTGAGTAGATGTTAAAGAACTATTTACTAAGGTATTTGGTTTTAAGCAATTTTTTTGGATGAAGAAACAAGCATTCACATAAATTAAGCTATGTAGAATTTAGAGTCTTTCCAAATTTATTGATTTTCTCTATAAGAAGACATAAACTTTGATGAAATAAAAGATGCACACCCTTAATGATGCTGTGGTTGCTATTATAGCTAGTTTAAACAGTATCCATGACTTAGCTAAGCATATCATCTCCTTCTAATACTGCTCTAACTCTGTACTTTAATAAAGAAAGTTCTACATTATGAAGTTGACAATAACAAGCCAAAATATTCAAGAAAATATGTTAACTTTTTGGCAGATATGGCTTATTTCTGCTGAATGAGTTGCGCAGGGTTTAGCCCACTGAGCAACAGCCAAACAATATGGAGAACATTGGTCCCTTCAATTAAACATAGTAAACTTATATAAAAATATGAGGCAATCACCCCAGCTTTGCTACTTTTTATTTTAAGATAATCTAAACGGCAGACCTTCTCTGCTTATGATCTCTACTTACTCCTACTCACTTCTCTTTCTTCCTTCCTTTTATTCTTCTAAAAAAATCTTCTTCCTTCTCTCTCTCACTCAACCTTTAACCCTTGGTATTCCTCAACAGATTTGACACATTTTTCTCATTAGATCTCTATTCACTGTCAATGTAGAATTCATTCAACCATCGAGGCTTTAACGGAATTTCCTTGATTACTGAACCCTTTTTTAATTTGATTGATTCACCTCACATTGCTCTAACCTATTACTCGCCCTCAGAGCTCGCTTTGCATCTAATTAACAATTCATTAGAACACTAGCTTATCACCCAATCATATTAAAATCTCGACAAAATATTAGATTAGATTTATTTGAGGTATGCTGACCAGGGGACAGACAGTACCGATCACAACACTCAAAACGGCAAAACAAACTACTAACCAGGTGGGAAGCAGAAACTGCTTAACCCACCATGGCAGAGGGTGAGGAGGGGTCGGGGGGTTGGTTTTCAGAAAGATCCACCTCGATCAAGGGGTGTTGGTTACAGTACCGGATCAGAGCAGAGAGCCAGGGCGTTGGGGCATCTGCATAGTGGGGCTGAGGTCAGCGTAGTAGGAGTTTTCCACTTCTGCATCAAGATAATGATGGGAAAGTGTTTCATCAAAAGCTGCGAGGAGAACTTCAGCTTCTTTGCGGGCTTCAGGAAGTTGGGTGAAAAGGGAGATAGTGTGGCGGGTGATTTTGGCTGAGGGGTTGAATGAAGCAAGCGTTGCGACATTCATAACAGCGATTTCAGCATCATCAAATAGTTTTGAGATGTCACTGCAGGGAGATTCAGGGAAGTCGGGGGGAAGAAGATGGTGGGCAGGCCATGCTGGAGCTGAGCCACTGACTGGGCCACCGCGGTGCGTAGTTTTGGGCAATGAGGAGAGGCCACCGCAGCTAAGGCGAGCTGGTGGTCACTTTGGAAGGGGGCTGTATTGGGTAGAGGAGCGAAATGGCGAGGGGTAGGGGTTTCATCGAAGTCGGGAAGGGAAAAATTCTGCCCGACCATAATCGCCATGGCAGAGAGGTTGACCTGTATGCTTACTAATGAGGATATTACCTGATTCGTCAGTTTCAGCCAATAGATCCCATGGATTTTGGTTCACTGGAATAGTGGAATTTAAATTTGAGTGGGTAGGATTGGGCGAATGGGCAGCTGCTTGGGTGTGAATGTTGGTCCAAGCATTGCTCTGATTGGCTGGCTTAGATTTAGGTGGGAGAGTGAGGATGGAGGTTTTGGGTGGGGCTGATTTTCCATGTGGGCCCACTGAACGAGATTGGAGGGTGGGAGGGGGCAGCAAAGTGCCCCATACTGAACCTCCAGAGGGGGCTCAGAAGTTGCATCAGCGGATTTGGCCTTAGGGCACGCTCTTTTTGCATGGTTGATGCCAAAGCAGAGGGAACAAATCTGCCTACCATTATCGACCCGAGCCCAAAAGAAATGATCTGGCGCTGCAGCCACACTAGCGCGGGGTGGGATTTGTTGGGCTATGGTAGGGTGGTGTGGTATGATGGTGGCTGTTGCATGAGGAGCAGCAAGGCGTTCTGCACCAGATGGAATGGCAAAGATGAGGTTGGGCTGAGTGCCATAAGCCATGAGCCCCGCGACCAACTGGTCATACAAAACCTGGGGTGGAAGGTGGGATGGGAGATTTGCAAAGGATACCACTAGCGTGGTGTCTGAAGGGAGGCGAGTACGGATTGTGGGAATGGGGGTTTTTTTATAAATTAGAGGAGTTTGTGCTGCCGCTTCAGCATCCTCCTCAGATTGGAACCCAACGTCAAAGTAGCCCTTAAAAGGGCGGAAGTCTATAAAGCCAGGTGGCGCAAAGGCTGTAGTGGCTAGGTCAATAATTGCCTTATCGGCATATGGGAACAAACGCCCATAGTCCACTCTGAGGCAATAGCGGATAGCAGAGCGAGGGAGGGCGAGAGGATGGGGGCGAGAAGGGTGGACGCGCGCCAGGTGGAGCGCTAAGTCCCGTGGGGGGACAAAACGGTTGGAAGCAGTGGGCGGGCTGTTTGAACCCGTCCAAACGCGCTTGCCTGCAGGGCGGAAAACGCTAGGTGGGGGTGCACTGCTACCCCACACTGGGGTGGCAGGCGGCAGAGCCAAGGACATCAAAGAATAGGTTTTTGGGCAGATGGCTGTAGATAAATAAACTTAAATTTAAAATCGCTCAAAAGTGACTTTGAGCGGTTAATCTCGACAAAATATTAAGAAACCTAGAATTTAAAAAGGTTGAAGAGATTTAACGTTAAGAAAGCAGAGCATACAAGTGTAACTTCTACAATGAGATCAACAAAAGGGAGGACAATTGTTATAAGAATTACCTAGCTGTGACCAAGCAGAGAAAAGATGAGTTAGCTTAGGGACAAATATCCATATTTCCAACCATTCTAAAGTACCTGAAACTGAACTTATTTCAATAGCTCTCCTCATTTTCATTGTGATCTACTATTATGAAAAAAAGCTAAGAGTGTCAAGAAGATATAGGGCATTATGTGTTAGTCACATTTGCTGAAGACAGCATCCCTGATCGCCTCTAAGCCAAGATTATAATATGCACAAGTCCACAAAGTTACTTATCTCATTCATATACTCAGAGTTATATTATCCATTAATACAACCAGTGATGCTAACCAATTCCTAGCCTTTTTTATCAGACCCCTCTCACAAGCCCACAGTTTAAGCAAAATAAAGTAAAATCCAATACCAATAGTGAACTCAAATTTATACCTCCTCAAAGAAGTCTTGTTCCTGCCACCTAGCTTTGGGGGACTATTAAAAAGGTGGATGTGTTTATACCAAAGGTCTAATTTGGCCATATTAAATATAAGATTAAATCAATGCCATATCCTAAAGCATTATCAAGAAGATCAAGTAAGTTCCAGATTTTGAGTACACTCCAAAATTTGAAACTATTGGTTTAAACAATGCTAAGTCATTTCTCATCATGACACTCACCTTGCAATTCACCTCCACACCATGATCAGATCCACACCTGATCACCCTTTTAAGCGTGACAAAAATAGCCGCGCCATTTTCTCCTTGTGCTTCAAATTAGAATATTTAAAGTATAAGTGCCTCGCAGTGTCATGATAGCAGCAAATAAAGTTTAGACTGGCTTGCCAGTCTGGAAGCAAAACCACCCAAAAGCCAAGACCAAATGCCAGAGGCGCTATTGCTTGAACGTCATTAATTTATTTTTGAGAAATTCATTAGTGAGCGCCAATAGTCCATAATTGTAAATAACAACCTGGCAATAAACCAGGCTGTCATGGCCCCAGGGCCCATGGGTTTGGGTGCTGGAAAAAGTGAGATTGGAATGGGAGGTTTGAATTTCATAATGAAAAATGCATTTGGGGGTGCAGAAATTTTATTGAATCTAAAATAGAATATCAACCATTAATTTTCTCAGTGTGTTATGACTGCTTAAATAAATAATCATTTCGGGAAATAGCTTATAAAAGTGCAGGATTGGGGCTCCAAGATTCACCTAGCCTGGAGAACTTCATGTGAGGGAGGGAAGAAAGTGAACTTGATTTGAACTGACTTTGAAATTGTCGCAGAGGGCTAAGTCACTGTTGGTTTATCTACACATGCTCAAATTGCAGATTTACTGTGGTTCTGACAATTAGCACAATGCATCTTGCCCAATGGGCAATAGGAACCTCCCAAGGCCACCCCACAAAGGGGCGGTCCCAAAAAGTTGGGAACAGAATTAGGGCATCTAACTCACTCACGCCTGTTCACTTCGGCGTCTATTTGACCAAGTGGGATTCATTGGATGAAGGTTGGGATATTTCTAGAGAGGTTTGAACTGACAGCAACTTTTGATGATGGCCCAATGCCATTGATAGTTCCACTGAAGATTTGTCCTTAGCCACTTTCTTCATAAAAGGTACACACCCATTGGGCCTTGTTGCCAATATTTTCAAGGAGGGTTTTGAAATGTCACCCACATTTACTGATGGCCTAATGCCATTGGCAAGCTTTGTTGAAGATTTGACACTAGATTCTTTCTTTGCCAAAAGTATGCATCCATCTGGTTTTGTTCCCAATGGTTTAAAATCATCAACTATTAAGGCCAAAGAATTGTTGCTGTTAATTGCGTTTGGTCCCTTCACCCCATGTGGGTGTTGACTCTTTGCCAACTTTAACAGATCCCTTAAATTTGCTGTATAATTTCTCCAGATGTAAGAACTGTGGTTGGGAGTGGAGTCCTTAAAGGGTAGGATGTGATCCACCGCTAATCTACCACATGGATGAGGTCGCCCTGGAGGATGAGAGGGGCCACCGGCCTTCTGGGCCCCTTCTTGGATGGGAAAGGGAACACCCTCTAATCCAAATGGGAGGGCGCTCCCCCAAATTTACATTATCATTCCCTTTTTCTAGAAAGGGAAGAGCCATCACCAGAAACATGGCAAGAGCCACATTTTTATGGACTTTAGGAAACTTGATCACCAGCAGCATAGCAATCTTTGGGGGATGGTGAGGATCATTGGGGTGGGTAGCATGAAAAGCATTGACAAGCTCTGAAAAGTTAACACAGTCATTAGCGCTAACCCAGGAATTTTTGTAGGCTGGATAGTCTTTTCATGAAACTAAACATTAAACTGAGCAAAACAAATGATAGGAAGCCAGAATGCCCTTAACTTTGGCTTCCACCGTACCCATAATCATAATGGGTTCCAGTTCCAACAGGATTGAACCTTGGATGAACAACTGAGAAACATTTAAGACAGGATGTTGCTTCCAGTGAGGCAGAAAATTTCAAGTGGAAAGAACTATTTCCCAAGTCCTCTTCCACTAGGTGAGGGCCTGAGCACTTAGATGTGAATTTGCGCAAGGGCACCTGCATGCGCAAGTGGTGTGTGTCAAACATAACGTGTGAGCCTACCTGTATTTCATGTGCTGAGAGCCGTTTTTGATCTGCAAACACTTATAAACACTTATTGCCTTAGTCAAGTGCTCCAAAATCAAAAACTGTGTGGTGAAAATGTGCTGAGAATGGTCAGCCGTGGCCAGTACCTCTGGGCAAAGGCATGGTCACACCAAAATCTAAGGGTTATACCTCAAGGTAGCTTAATACTGAAAAAAGCCTGTGGACGCATGTGTAACATTATCATATATAAACTGAGCGAGGAGAAGGTTGTCCGCCCAGGTATCCTGAGCAGCTGAAGTGTAAAACTACAGGTACTTCTCCAAGATCTGATTGACTGGTTCAGTCTGATCATCCAATTGTGGATGATACACAGTGGAGCGGCAGGGCATAATCTTAAAGATTGCCAAAAGCTTGTTCAAAACTACATCATAAATTGGGGCCTACAGTCGCTGACGATTTTGTAGGAGGCCAAACATCAAAAATATATGTTGCTCAAATATTCAGGCAGTCTCTTCAGAAGTAATGGAGGAGGATCATGGAATATAAAAGGAGAATTTTGTAAAGCGGTCTACAACTATAATAATCACTGTGAACCCCTTGGAGCTGAGTAGCTCAATAGTAAAGTCCATGGACACCAATGTCCAGGGACCCTCTGTCTGCTGCAAGGGGTGCAGGTTTCCATTCTTACCTGATTGGTCTGTGTTGATTCTCGGCGTATAGGCTTGATTTCGCTGAGTCAGTTTGCACAGGGTATTAGCCATTGAGCAACCAAATTGGTTGATATGAAGATCGCCGACTTTCTAATAAATACTTGATAAACTATATATGGAGCTATCGCCCCATATTTTGACCTTTATTTAATATAAATTGCAGACTTATCTGCAACCACTTAATCACCTGGAAAAGACCTCTCTTCAATCCTCCATGTGACTCTTTATATTTCAGTTCCCTAAGCTGGATGCATCCTCAGCTTGGTAGTCTTCTATTAGTTTTCCCTTTTCTAGAAGCTCTTATTCATATTGAATATCAGCAAATTTCCCTCGATTTGTCAAATGGACATCATTTTGATTGATTATAATTTGTATACCCTTTTCCATAAATCTTGAGACTTGTCTCAATTCCCCTATGATCTGCCAGTATGGTTAGCATATCATCCAGTCATCTCAACTTCCTGACATTACCCCTCTTTGACTGGGCGATATGCTCTTACTGTTTATATGCTCAGAGGAACTTTGCATGAACTTGGTTGATAATCTGACCCCCCGCAGGTTTCTTAATAGTGTAGACATCCATGCCGGTCTTCTCAATTATCTCAAATGGGCTGGCCAAGATGTTGGAGAGCTTGTTTTTCCGCCCAAATCTGTTCTGGTCGTGGAATAAAACATGGTCCCCCACAGCGAACAGCAGAAGTCTGATCCATCTTTTCTGATCAGCCGCCTGATTGCAAATCTTCTTGGCCAAACTGGTGGAGTAGGCTTCTGTCTGTAGCTTTATCTATGTTTCCATAAGAGTCTTTAAATAACGCTGAGGATTCACACCACCAGTGTCCTCTACACATGAGTAAAGCAAGGCAGGCAGATCCAGATGTAAACCATACAACAGTTCGAAAGGGCTCTTACCAGTGGACAGATGATAGTTGATATTATATGCAAACACAGCTGTGTGTAGAAGGGTACTCCATTCAAAGGGTCTATCCTTTACCAATTTATGGAATATGTTCACCAGGGTTCCGTTGGCCCATTCCACCATTCCATTTGATTCCAGATGATAGGGGTGGTCAAAACCCCGCAGATCGCCATCAAACCATTCAACTTAGGCAGCTTGTGTGAAGTGAAATTGGTTCCTTTAGCCATTAGAATGAACTGCGGGCAGCCATGTTGCAGTATAACACTCCATAATAAACCTGGAAGTGGTGACCGCTCCCAAGTTGTTAATGGCCCTGGCCTCCACCCATTAGATCAAATGATCAATGTCAATGATTATATACTTGGATCAATTGGCACTAGTTGGCAGAGGTCCCACTATATCAAGGGAAATGGTGTGCCAGGAAAAATGGGGCTTAACCAGCTGGTATGTGGTCTTCTTGCAGAATGGCTTTTCCACCTGACACTGATGGCAACAACTAACAGTTTCCAATAAATTATAATGCATGCTCTCCCAGTAGTAATGGGGTCTCAAAAACTCCAACATTTTATGCAATCCTCCATGTCCTACAGCCCAATGAGCATCCATAATAATTGAGGGTCTAGCCAAAGGTTTAGGGAAACTCAGTGTTAAGTCTCCAATCCACTTATATAATTCCCCCTCATGTAGAAAAGTATCCTGCCTGAGCCCATCTAATACCTTGATCACCTGTGGCAGCTCTTCATTATTATTTGTTCGCCACCATCTTCTCGTACATAATGTTAGCTAAATCTGCCATGATAGCAACCGTTGGCAGTCAGGAAAGACAATCCACATTTTGATGTTTTGCTCCTGGATGGTGTATTATCTCAAAATTGTACGCCTGCAGCTTTAATGCCCAACACATGTTCGTCCTTCCAATTCATGCAGATTCCAAAGCCAGCACAAGGAAGTGTGATCCATCACTACTTGGAATATTACCCCATGTAGATATACCCAAAACCATTTGTACGCATAAATCACCACCAGACACTCCTTCTTGGTCATGATCTAGTTTCGTTCATGACAGTTCAAGCTTTGAAAACAAATTGTGACAGGATGCTCCACGCCGTCATCATCCTTCTGGGATAATACTGCCCCTATAGCGGAGAGGGATGCATCTGTTTGCACTAAAATTGTTTGTCAAAGTTGGGATATTGCAAAATAGGTGCGCTTGCTAATGTGGTTTATAACACATTGAAAGCGTTTTGGCATTTTTTTGATAATCAAAAGAGTCATTTTTCCTTAATAACTCGAAAAGTGGGGCCCCTGATGCAACTGAAGTTGGTAATGAACTATTGGTAGTACCCGGCCATCCTCAAAATCACTTGAATATCCTGCTTAATACTTGGTCGATTCATCTTGCTTACTGCTTCCACCTTTGCCAGCTGCAGTTTAAGCCCTTTTGAATCCACTATAAACCCATAGTATTCTAATTGTTCTTTAAAAATGACAATTCCGAGTTTTGTCTTTGATATTAGCAATAGTGAGGCAATGGAACACTTGTTCCAAGTAGTCAAAGTGCTCTTCAAATTTCCACGAGAACACTTTGATATCATCAAGGTAAACGTAGACGCAAGACAGCTTCAAGTCACCTAAAATTGTATCCATGGCACGCTGGAACATAGCTGGGGCGTTGCACAACCTTTGTGGCATGTGGTTCAGCTGAAATAACCCCTTCAAAGTGATGATAGCACATTTCTCCCATTCCAATGATGGCAAATCAATCTGCTAATACCCCAAGATCAGATCCATGGTGGAAAAATAATTCTACCCACCCAATTGGTTTAACACATCATCAATCCGCAGAAGAGGGTAGGAATCCTTTTTCATTACACTATTGAGCTTGCAATAGTCAATAACCACCCAATTTGTGCCATCTTTTTCTTTACAATGAGCATGGGTGATGCCCATGGGCTTTTTGACAGCTCTAGCATCCCTTGCATGATAAGTTTATCCACCTCGTTGGAGACAACCTCTTCCACCACTTTTGATCATCTAATAGGTCACGATCAAATGGGAGGGTGATCCCCCATATCTATCTGATGTACCACCCCTTGAGCGCACCCCAAATCATGATCATCATGTGAGAAAATATCTCAATACTTTTCAACTAATGCCATAGCCTTATCTTGCTGTTCTGCTGATATTACCATAAGCATTTCCCATATAATCATGGTCAATAGGCCAAACAATGAGCTTGCCGGTAGTCTGAGATCCTCCCATGAGCCAAAATCATGAATACGGCGAACTTCCTCTATAGGTACTAAGTGTAGGTAAGCCACCACTTGGTGCCGCTGGATTGTTATTGTCTCCTTCTGTAAGTTCACTACCAGCACTTTCACCTCCATTCTCAGGTGGCAGTAATCCTGGAGCCACATGTGGTTCAAGCTGCAAGTGCTGGTGAGGCGCCATACTTTCTCCATAAAGCCCTTTAGGGACATTGATTTCAAGCTCAGTCCCAACTATGCACTGGTGTCCATATGGTAGGCTCAAAGTGCTCGCTGTCTGAAGCGGGATCCCTTTGAACTCATAAATCTGGTTGGGGAGGGCCCTGGTCCACCGCTTCAGTCATCAATAATGAACAGGAATCACTCTGTCGCTGTACACTAGATTGATTTGACTAAAGTGGAACAGATCTGTTGGGATTCTACAAAAGGTAAAATATACGGGGATCTGTTGGCCTAAAATAGTAAGAGTTTCCTCCGCCATATTTATTACAACATCAGTTTTCTTCATAAATGCCACGCTGATTAACATGTCATAGTTGTTATTTGGCAAAACCACCGCTGGAGTGGAAGCCCAGACTGACCCAAATTGTAAAGGCAACGCGCTATATGCTCCTTCAGACACAGTGCTACGTGACCCCATGGTCCTGTATACTACTCGATGGTCCACATCCGGGTTCAACAGAAGTTTAGCCACCAACTGGTTGAAGACTATGTTCACTGGGGCTCCCATGTCTATGATAGCGCAGATTTTTGTGTTTTGAACGAAATGTTGCAGTAAGTGCATTTCAAATAAGAAGAACCATCAGTGTTTATTACATGTACGTCCAAGGACATTGTTTTACTCAAAAAGGAGGAAATGCCCTTGCTGACCTGAGGATACTCAAGCGATTTTCTTCACTGGAATGGCTACGTTAACCCTAATAAAGAGGCGACGTCTGTCAAGAGATCTGCATTGCTGGTGCCAGTTTGTTCTAGGATCTGCCATGCATATGGATTCTGCACATCCTGGTGGAACTTAGGGCTTGGGGGTGAATTTTTACTCTCAGAAATGGAAGCAGGGGTATCTGACGGAAGCTGTTGGTATAACAAATCATCTAATTGAGGTCTGAATCCTACCTGAAAAGATGTTTAGGAATTGGTAGGAAAAATTGAATTGGACTTAGCGGAGGTAGAGCGTCCTTTCTCTACTCCGCTCAAGCTTTTTCCTGCTTGATCTTCTCAATTGGCATCACATACACCTGTGGTTTTCTAGGACATTTGCCCGCATAATGCCCTCTTCATCCACAATGGAAGCAATTATTAATAAAAGGTTCATGTATATAACTTGCAGCGGAAGGACCAGTTCAATATTGACTGTATTGTTACAAGATTGTGGATGACCCGGTGAAGTGTACATAGGCCAAAAATGGTCCGCTAATTTTTATGATGGACAAATATGTTCTAGTGGTTGATAGCTCGGTCACTGCGGCCCATATCCTGAAGAGTTTGGTACGGCGACAGCAGGGGTCTTTAAGGCTACATTAGGAGCGCTGATCGTGGCAGAGTGTTATCATAAGATGTTCACAATTTGAATAAGTCCTGCATCTTCATCCAAAACCTGAGACATAGTGTTTTACAATTCCCAATTAGTTTGACACCCACCGTCATCACTATACCAACATCCTTGGTGGATAAAATGTTAGCTCCAAGTAGCACATGTGCTTCTGCCAAAAATTGTGTTAGAAAATTCTAGCAGGGACTCATTTTGGTGGAACTGTACAGTCAGGAAGTTGGCCTTTCATTGGGCTATTTGGCTGCGCCCCCAAACAGCCAAAGAACAATTGCTTTCACTTCTTCATATGATACCAAGCTATTTGGAAGGTAGCAGGTAACTTGATCAGCGCTTTTCACATCTAGGGTAGACAGCAACAGTTTTCTTTCTACTGATCAGAAGCCCCTTCCATGGCGAATTTGAATCACTTAAAGTAACCGTGTAAATTCCCATCATGACTGAAGAAAAATAATTTCTCAATTCAAACAGCTTTGCCTTGCTCTGGGCTCCAGCCGCAAGGAGCAGGCGAATTGGGTCCTGAGAAACTAGGGGAACTACCCCCCTTGTGAACTATCATTCAGCTAGGAGGATGGAATTGAATCTGCTGAAATGGGCTCAGAAGTGGTGTCATGTGGGTGGTCCATTACAACTTTTGAGGGATACTTGTTAGCTAAACCATAGCATTCTTCCCCCAAATCACCACTAACTGCACCACTTCCCCCAGCTCCAGCATGCTCAACAAAATGTTCGCTGATTAGCTGTTCCATTTTAACTGAATAGCATCTACACCATCCATCCTGAAATTCCTGTTGCAGTGTCTAATATTGATGTTGCAACTCCCATCAGAATTCCCACTCAACGTCCAGTTTCCTTTCCACTGCTTGTAGTTGCAAGAGGACATCCTCTACTATGTTATGCATTTGTTCATGATGCTGTCTGTAACGGTCAAGGCATTTTCTGATTATCACATTTCCCTAGTATTCCCTAAGATGATAGTTGAGGCTAAGGAAAAGGGGCTCGACAGCTACGATTTTTGAAAATGGCAATCTGACAAATCAGATGCCTCAAAATCAAAGCAAAATACAAATTGTGAGGCTAACGAGGAAGGAAAGCCTCAAAAAAAGCTCTGGACAACTAGATGCTGCCAAATCAAATATTACTAAATGTGGCGATGAGGATCAGACCCTTGGACACAAATTTCTGGCCAACCAGTTACAGCTGAGTTTGATGCCCCAAAGTGTATCAACAAGGATGAAAATTCTTGCAAATAGTGCTCTGGCCAACCAGATGTCACCAAATGAAATATTACCAAAAGGGGCAATGAGGATAACCCTCATGAATGGCACTCTGGCCAATTGGATGCTGCCAAAACCCAGTTGGCAATATTGAGGAATATGGGTGAAGAGAACAGCCTGAGCTTCAAGAACAAGTTGAAGCCAAAAATTAAATGTGGAAAAGTTTCCGCAACCCCAAGGGTACCCAGTCCCAATTTGAGAACGGGCCTTGACAAAGGAATCGAGGGTCTAGATCCTTGAGTTATGCCTGCCATCAAGAAGACACCCATGGACTCTGCAGGGAACAGGACCCGCTCTTCCCCCTAAGCTCAGTATAAATATGAGCTGGCGAAACTTTGTAAAGCAGTTTCATCTTCTAGAATTTCCCAATAAACTTAAAAACATTTAAATAAATTTTTGAAATTGGAAATCAGTTTTATTGAGGCCATAGAGGAAACCACATATGGACAGCAGCTCGGACTTTGATAAGGCTATTCAGTCCTTATAAGCTCTCTCTGGGGGTCAAACCCTCCTGTTGAGCGCCAGCATAGTCCTGACTGTAGCTTAAACCTTCTTAGTAAAGTGGTTTCCACATAGTCAGATTAGGGACATTTCCACGGCAGGATTATCCTGCCTGTGGGCGCTTACCTGGGCACTCTTGCCTAACTGCTTTGTGTCAGTGTTCAGAGACCCTGTCCATCACACTGTTTAGTGTTACCCGCTTGTTGATTATGTTGTTTATTTGGTTAATGAGGGCAGCTTGTTCCCACACCAATTTCTCATTGGCCCATCAAAGGGTATCAAGATGTACTTGAATGTCCGTGTACTCTCTCATCTCACTGATTGGAAGAGAAAAAGCTCAACTGCGCTCAGCCTGGATAATAACTTCCAATTGTGTAACCTGACGTATTGGCTGGAGATATTCAGGGGACGTCAACCAAAGGATAAGTGCATTATCTGCCGTTCGCTGGGTACTCCATCTGAGACGAAGTTGGGTTAATTCAGCTGATAAAGAGCTGACTTGGTCCGCCACTTGCCATTCCATCAGTGTCATTTTTTCCTAAGCTGAGCTATCATGGCTTCAAGTGCTTCTGCCCATTTTTCTAGGTCCATCATCAAGCGCTCAGTATTGCTTCCCAACGTTGTTACATCCTGAATCCATTCCACTGATAGGCCATGCCAATCCAACAGTTCTCCTATCACCCGGGGTAACTCTAGATTCAACTGTGTACCAAGACGTCCAACCAATGGTGGACATCCCCAACACAATGATCCATCTGTACCAGCGCCCCCTGCACCTCTGAAAAAAAGTGATCAAGGTGGTCGAGCAGGAGGTGAATATCATTCTGCTGTGCTCAAGTGAACTGCGTTATATCACCAATCTCTATATTATGGCAATCCAGCACACGCAGTAGCTGGCAAATAGACAGATGCACATAAGCGACTAGATACCCTCAATTCTGTGGGTACTAAAATGATGAGACAACCCCGTTGTAGCGTCCAGATAGGACATGTACAAGGCGTAGCAGTTTTCTTGGTCTCGTTGATTATAAAACAAACTCAAGGCATGCTCCCCCACCTCGTCTTTGTAGAGTTGATATCCCTGTAACAGCCATTTCATAATGTCACGCAGCTGCTGAGGGGTCACATTTGTGGAGTGACCTTGTTGGTCAGCTGTCAACTCAGAAAAACTTTCTAATTGCAGATTGACCGTAACAACTTCATCACCCAGCTCAGTTACAGTAAATAATACTGGTTCATCATTAGGTGCTTCCCATGCTTCCTCAGCATACTGCGTGTGGAATCCAATAAAACTTTGTCATAATAGTGAGTGCTCGCCATTTTACCCTAGCGTCGAGGAACTATAGTTGACCAGTGGCCCCCTGTAGTTAGCACCACTGTAAATTCTCAGCGTAAAGGCTTGACTCCGCCAAGTTGGTTTACAAAGGGTATTAGCCACTATGCAACCTAATCGGATGATATGAAAATTGCTGACTCTAATAAGAAATCCAATAAATGATATATGGAGCAATCGCCCCTATCAACCTTTATTAATCTTCTAAATCTTGCAGACTTATCTGCAACAACCTATTAAACAAGAAGACCTCCAACTCAATCCTCCATTAAACTCCTTAGATCTCAGTTCTCCAAGCCAGATGCATCCTCAGATTGGTAGTCTCCTATTTGTTTTCCCTTTTCTAGAAATTCTCATCTATCTCAAACATATCAGCGTAATTTCCCTCAATTCACCAAATGGTTGACACTTTAATTGATTACTTTTCATATACCTTTTCTGTCAATATCGAGACTTGTCTCAATTCCCACTCTAATCTGCTGGTATGTGTAGTGTATCATCTAGTCATATCAACTTCCTGACAGGTGGTATAATGGATAAGATCTGGGTGGGGGGAATGACTGTGACAAGATCCACTTCATCTGAGTCAGCTGGGCAAAGGGTAGGATTATGGCTTAGGAAATTAGGGAGAATGTTTAGCTCTGCTTTCACAAACTCATATTTGAATTTGAAGCTACACAATCCCAGTAGGTTTGGTCCTGCCAGTGTGCCAACTTCTTTGGCTTGTGAAAAAATAAGAGAGATCAGTGTTTAGTCCGCACAGTTAACTAATGTGAGCACCCTGTAAGAGATATTGCCAGTGGGTTAAGGTCCACCTCACGTCTGCCAACTCCTTTTCATAGATGGCCCAGGATTTCTCAGTGGAAGAAAACTTGCAGAAAAAAGCAACCAGATGTTCCATTCCATCATGCTCCTATACTAAGACAGCCACTACCACGGCGTAAGACACATTGAACACTACATTATAGGGCTTGGAAGGATCTGCATGCTTAAGTATGGGGGGTAACAAGAACACTTCCTTGATCGAATCAAAATGCTTGTTGTCACTCAGGCATCCAATGGAAAGGTAAGTTCTTTCCCGTGATTGGATGCAGTGGTGCAGCTAGCTGTGAGAGTGCAGAAATTTTTTTCAGAAAGATGATGGTGCCCAAGAAGATTCTTAATTGCTTCTGGGTTATTGGAGTTGGCCACTCATGGATGGAGTCCAGTTTACTTGGCGGAATGGTGTAACCATTCATTAAGACGAGGTTTCCCAAGAAGGTGTCTCTTCCCAGTTAAATTCACATTTTGACGGCTTGACAAACAGCCCAGTCTTATGCAGGACGCCACAACCACTCCAATATTTTGTATGATGTTTGGATGATGGGGAATACTAGGATATCATCAATATATGCAACTGCGCAGGAAAATCCAAGATCCCCTAGCATGCTATCAATCATTCTCTGGAATGTTGCAGGCGCATTCTTAAGCCAGAAGGTCATTTCTCAAAAATGAAATATGCCTCTTCTTGTCCAGATAGTGGTAAAATATTCTTGGCCTTTGACAACCCAAACTTGATTAAAGGCGTTTACCAAATTGTGTTTGAAAATATGTACGACTTTGCAATTGCTTGACCAATGCTTTTATCCAACAAGGTTGTGTATGGGTCATGAACCATTATGCTATTAGGTGGCCATAATCCACGCAGGGAAGAAGTGAAACATTTGCCTTTTTGGCAAAATCAAGTAATGAGGCAACTGAGGATGTCTCCTTAAACAGCCAACCCTTCTTCAACATGTCATCTAACCATGCATCAAGGGCCACATCATCATCCACCTTATGCGGGCATATTAGAATTTTATATTCACCACCTCCACCGTTGTTTGAAATTTTAAGTCAAATTCTGTATGAGGGGGAAGGCTGCAAGCCTGCTTGGAATAAAAAATACATTGGTAGCCCCTCAATACAGCAGATAAATCTGGCGGAAGGCCTATGGGGAAATGAGGGTTGTAACAGAACCACGGCTGCAAGCTTTAATGAGAGTATCCAACAATGAGAACTCACCCTCCACCTGATTATTGGAGAAGGGCAGCGTGTTTGTCTCCGTGTGGATTATCACATGCTGCTGACGCCATTAACCCACACCAAAAATCACTGGGAACACAAAGTTGAGCATTGCAGAGAAACAATTGTAGAAACTAAACCAGAGGATTGAGAAAGATACAGGGCGCCGTTCTCTGAAGGAGGTTTGGGCTGCCAACAATGCAACCAACACCGCTAGCCCCACGTCCAAGTCTAGATTGAGCTGCTGGGGTAACTCCTTAAACATGAAGTTACCCTCTGCTCCTGTGTCGACTAAGGCCTTGAAAGGCAACTGGTGTGCTCCAATACTAATTTTCATTGGTATTAAGAAGTAGGCGGAATTCTGTTAATTGGCAGATATGGTCATAAATGATGATAAAGAAGAGATTGCTATGAGATCAGAGGAAATATAAGGTTTGTGAAAGGAGCAGAACTGGTGGTAAAAATTTTGGATCATTTTCTCTCAAGCTAAGCCACCAACGATTTGTAAAAAGTTGTGCTAGAGAAAAATAACACAGGTGCGTTGGCAGCGTTGGCCTTTAGTTTTGATACATATACTGATTTAGTGCTGGAATTGGAAGTTGAGGCCAAGTTGATGGCCTCAAGAATGAAGATCCCATTTTGAGGGTGGACCAAGTAAAAAGTTGAGGGCACAGGGCAGTGCAGACATCGCAAAATTCCTTCAAAACCATCTGGGAGAAGCATACAAAATTGGTGATCAGGAAGAAAAACAACAGAAGGCAGGACAGCAACTGTACATTAATCTGGTAGATGATGACCACTGATCGCCCATATCAACAAGGAGGGCGGAAATGGTGGGAAACAATGGACAGTTGATTATGTAATAATAGCGGCATTAAAGTTTAGACTGGCCTGTCAGTCAGGATGCAAAACCACCCAAAAATCAAGCCCAAATGCCATAGGCGCTGTTGCTTAATTGACTTTAATTTGCGCTGTGAGAAAATTCATCAGCGAGTGCCAATAGACCATAATTATAAATAACAACCCAGAAATGAACCAGGCTGTCATGGCCCCAGGGCCCATGGGTTTGGGTGCTGGGAAAAGTGAGAATGGAATGGGAGGTTTAAATTACATCATAAAAAATTTAATTTGGGTTGAGGAAATTTTATTAAATAAAAAATAGAAAAATTCTTCAATTTTCTCAGTGTTACAACTGCTTAAATAGACAATTGATTTGGGGAATAGCTTATGAAAGCGCTGGATTGGGGCCCTCAAGATTCACCTAACCCAGCGAACTTTGAGCGAGGGAGGAGGAAAACAAACTTAATTTGAACAACTTCAAAATTGTCAGTGGTGGGCCTAGTCACTGTTGGTTTGCCTATGGACTCCCAAAATGCAGATTTGCTGTGGTTCTGACAATTAGCGTGACAGCATCTCTCCACATGGGTAACGGGAACCAAACAAGGAAACCCTACGTAGGGGCAGTCCTAAGAGGTCAGAAACGGGTTTGGGGCACCCAACCCGCTAGCACCTACTCACTTTGGCATCAATTTGACCAATAGAGATTCATTGGATGGGTATTGAGATATTTCTAAGGAGGGTTTTAAACTGATATAACATTTTGATGATGGTTTAATGCCATTGCAAATTCCACCGAGGATTCAGCTTGGTGCTTTCATTATAGAAGGTACACGCCTGTCAGGCCTTGTTCTAATATTTTTGGGGAGGGTTTTAAACTGGATACCGCATTTACTGATGACCCAATGCCATCAGCAAGCTTTTCTGAAGATTCAACACTAGATGCTTATTTTCCAAAAGTACACGCCTGTCAGGCTTTGTTCCCATTTGTTTGGGATCATAAACTATTAAGTCTAAAGATTTGTTGCTGTTAATTGCGTTTGGCACCTTTGCACCATGTGGGTTCTGACATTCGCCAGCTTGATACAGATCCTCTCAATTCGCTGTATTATTTCTCTGGATGTAAGGAGCAGGGTTGGGAGTGGATTCCTCAAAGGATAGGTTGTGACCCACCGCTAATCCACCACATGGGTGAGGTTGCCCTGGAAGATGAGGGAGCCGCTGTCCTTCTGGGCCCATTCTTGGATGGGAAAAGGGAACACTCCAATCCAAATGGAGGGGGCGCTCCCCCAAACTTACACGCAGCTTCAGCCTCAACTGCTTCTGCAGCTCCTCCTCCCAACGTTGAGACAGCTGCCACCTTGCCCCAACTTTTGTGTGGGGCACAATACTTACACCCCTTTAACTCAGCTAATTCTGGCATTGCTTCCAAAGCAGCAGCCAATCAAAATTTAAAATTTGAAAAGCATTTGTCAAATTTATGGAATCCTGAGCCAATGGTTTAGAGCAGTTTCAGCTGAGCTGACATGTTTACTGTTCTCACTAATCAGATTCCACCATCACATTATTTCCAGTGTCTAGACTAGCGTTAGCTGAGTTCAATCCATTTGTGTGTCTCAAATGGATTGAGGATAGCAAATGGCCATCTACTGTTTAGCTGGACTTTGCTTTATAGGATTTTTTGTAAATCCCCCCAATTTGCACCCTCGCCCTTTTCAATCTAAAGATGGTTTCCCTAACTATAAAAATATAAATAAAATGGCATTAGAAGCAGCAGAAGCACCTGCCAACACCCTCCTCCGCCAGCATTTACATGGGGGAATGAAACTCCTTGTTGAGGGTATCCCATCTCTAATTTTCCCCCATGATTTTAATGAAGATGCGAAATATGAAATTGAGGAGCTCACTTTTGGTAAAAGCCGCGCTTGCACTGATGCAGAAAAGCTTCTCTTTTTGACCTCTAAATATCCTCAAACCCGCCAGCACATCAAGTTGTTCAATTGTGTGACTGCTCTCATCACTTATACTGAGCATCAACTTGCTCAATATGTTCAGGTGATGGACATTGTTCGCCTCATTTATGAAGAAAACCCGCAATTATACCTCCTTATGCCAAATATGATGATGCTCCAACCCCAATGTTGTCCTCCATGGTCCGCCAGCTAAATCAGGTGCCAGATAAAAGTTTCCTCAAAGCTTTCTCACCTTCTAATATGGCTTCCCAGGCTTTTAGCTGAGGTTCCATATTAGGAATTTTTTATTTATAATAATCCCTTTGTTTGGCCCATTTTTAAAATAAAGATGTGAGGCGGCTCCCCCTTTTGGGTTGGGCACCATTAGTGCTAAAAAACGTTAAGGCAATAGGGGCATACTCATCAATGTCACTCTGTACTAGAAAAAAGTCTTTCCAGATCCTGCAATTGCATTGGATAATAACCGTCATGATATGCTCACCAGAACCTAAATTATAGTAAAATATGATGTTTATTTATTTAACTGAGGTAAGCTGACCAGGGGATGGACATTACCAAATATATGTAAAACTAAAGAAATAACTGACAAATATAAAATTGGGCACCCCAGGGTACTTAAGTTACCACTGTTGCCAGCGGGACTGCCAGGTATGGGGGGGTTGGTGCGCTACTCTGAGGGGGTTTCCCCTGCTATGGAGCAGGTGTGAAGGAAAGGGTCTGTGTGGAGGAACCAGAGTGGGAACCATGATTCTAAGAGCGCTTTTTGCCTTGGTCTCATATATTTATAGAGCCAGGCTTGGAAGTGCTCCAGTAAGTGGACATGGAATCTGTTAATAACTCCATGAATGGTTGGGACCGTGCCCTTGAATGCATCTAATGCAATTGTGTGGATTGTCCACATTGCAATGGGTATTATTAGGGAGCGGAGGGTAGATGGTATTGGTGACTCAATCTGGAGTGTGAAGATGCTCTTTGATATCGAGAATTCCTGTTCGTTTTGGATCTTAAGCAGGCGTGCGACTTCCTGCCATATAGCTTTGGTTGGGGGGGCATGTTTCTAGGCGGTGATGTAGGGATCCCTCCCCTCCACATACTGCACATGTTTTGTGGAGGGAGTCGGAGTGGTCCACCATCCTATAGGTCCTTCTCAGACAGCGCCAGGCGTTTGCTCTTATCCTCGGCTGTAGGAGTGGGTGGTGAGGCATTTTCCACACTGCCTTCTGTGTGGTTAAATCATATGGAATGTCCAACATATCTAGGTATTCTATCCTAGCTATGTTTGGGGTTGTTGCGAGCATATCTCTCTGGGGGTGGTTTTCTGGGTTTCTTAATTTTAATTGGGTGCTGGGTCGTCCCCTTCCCTGTATGTTACCCATGTTCTCTATGGTCCATCCCATACAGCGGATAGTTCAGAGGATATGTTTGAAGTGAGGGGGTTCCATGTGGGCCCGTTGCGGTAGGGTGTTTAGCAAGGTATGATAGTAATCTGGGTGGGCTATGCGGGATGGTTAATTTGAGCGCCTGTGCAAAGTTAGTCCTTGCTGCTCTGGATCAATGTTGTTGTGGGAGGTCTGAAGCAAGGACTTCCTTTATCCAGGTACCTAGGATGTGATTGGCGTGGCTCTCAAAATCTATTAGTCCCATGCCTCCGCTTGAGCGTGGGCCAAATAGTGTTTCCATCTGTATAGGAGGGTGAGGGCCAGGCCACAGCCAGCCCTAGATAAGCGCAGATTGAATTTATAAAGGTAGGTGAGAAGGCGATCGTGTGGGCCAGGTACCATAGTATTGGGAGGATGAGCGAGTTAGCAACTGTAACTCGCCCTGTTATCCTGGGGTTCTTCCCTTGAGGGAGGCGACGCGTTTGTATACCCGTTGTAAAAGGTTACTTTCCATTGTCTCATTAGCATATCCCCCTGATTCTAGCCAAATTCCAAGGTGTTGGACAAGAGTGGTGGTGGGAGGTGATGAAAAGGGTAAAATGAAAAATATGATGTTTATTAGTTTAAAGAAAATTTATTCTCCTTATCTATGAAGTTCCTTTATAATATAAATAGTTCATCAAAGAGAATATTCATGACTGATTGAATAGTCATCTTCTTTTTTTAGTACTAGATAGTCCTTGAATAGTCATCTTCTGATTTATCACTTCATTATAATGTCTTAAATTTGTGAAGAACATATAAAGTCTTTAGATGGCTCAAGTGATATCCTTTACACCGCCTCTGAAGAACTAAAATTAAATCTGGAGAACAATGATTGGTTTTCTTGGTGAAACAATTTTCTTGACTGACACTGAAGTTCAAAAAATGCGCTCAAAGATGAAAATTAGCAGAGAGGTCAAAAATGAAAAGATGGTACGATATAGACTAATTTTCAGGTTATAAGCGTCTATTTTTATAGGCCATATAGGGACATGGTGCCTCAAGGACCTTTGTGGCACCATATGATCAGGGTCTTTCACTGCCTTCTGGATCGACCGCCTGGTTGGCACCCTCATTGTGCTGCATCATCCTTGTGACTTCAGCGGTGGGGCATGTCTCATAATTTGGGAAGTGGGGATGGGATTTCTGAAGGTGTTTCCATTGATAGCATCTGCATGATGCTTTCTGATTGAATCTAGTTTAGCGCCTTTAAGGTAAAGTTCCATTTGTGCTTGTTTGAGAATAAATCTGTTGAGGACTAATTTGGGAGCAGGGATTTTGACTCTTTAATTATCTCAAGTCTGATAACGCACCCTCATGATTTTGTCAAAGGGTATAGAGCCAAAGGAATCAGCCATGTACTCATTTCACCATTATCCACTGGTTGATGTCAGCAATGGAGTACTATGAGTTTACCTTATAAATGACCTTATAAGGTCAGACCAAAGAACGTCAAGATTATTCTGTTGACCTCTGGTTGATGGTACTAAAAGAGAAAGAGGTTACCTAATTAAAAGATTGGTAAAGAGGGTTGGCTAATACAAAATTAGGATGTCTCCCTTTATATTGTGGTGACAATGCCTTGCGTGGCTAGGGCTTAAAGCCAGATAATTTCATTGGCTAATTTCATGGTTGGATGACTTAATAGTGGGAACTGATGCTAAGGGTAAGGCTGGGTGACAGGAGGCCCAGAAGGTGAAACTTCAGGCTCTTCCTGACCTGAAACACACCTTAGATCAACGCTGGGTGCAAGCCAAGCATGCCCAGGTTGATACTAATGGGGTCCAAAAAGCCCAGCCTCTTATCTTGGCCCAGGCACTAAAAGGAACGATTTACATTACAATTGAAGACGGTTCAATTTGGCTAATTGGAGAGAAAGGGTTCAAAATTACGTTCAAGTTATGAAATTTTAAATTTGGGTAAAATATGGCTTTAATTGATTACTCGAGTGAAGGCACTTTCAGTGTATTTTACTAAAAGGGATGGAAGCATCTGTTTATTGGAGCATCAAGGCTTGGGCGTACTTCTGCAGAACCTGAATTTCCCCAGCCCACTTTAAATATGATTTTGCGACCAACATTCCTTGTTAGTTGACTTTCTTAAATAAAAATACCCGTTTTTTTACGTTTTACTTATGGTTCCTTGGGCTAACTTGGTGGCGGACCTCTTTGGGGAGGTCTCCAACTATGTGGGCCAATACCTTCTATCAAAATTTACCAAAATCCCAGGTGCTCCCTTGGGCTGCCCAGGTCCCCTCCAGATTGAGGCACCCAAGCCCCCTGACGCCAAGTTACACTTGACTATGGACTCCCCTCTGGGGTCCACTCAAGCTGTTATGTTCCTCACTTACCTGGTACTATATGTTGCGCTCTACACCCTTGCCTGGGGTACCTTTTGCACAGGCACCATTCGAGGTGTCTTATTTCCCTTTTTCTTAAAGGCTAGTTCCCTAGCAATGTGGGTTTGCATCCCACATCACCTTTCTGGGAATGAGAGAGTTACAGACACTCTCTTGACATTAGTTGACCAACCTTTTTATTATACGTGCATAAGAATTATCCGTGTGGGACTTTCATTATTAGTAAATTGGGTGCGCTGGCCATTTT
>JAKSZP010012610.1:0-31158 GCA_022478985.1 Massospora cicadina
ATAAAAAAATAAAAATTATAAAAATATATATCTGTTTTTTCTATGCGGTTTTATAATTTTATCAATATCTTTAACAATCTTTTTATTTTTTTCTTCTTTTTTCTATGGGACTTGACCTTGTTTTGGTTCAGAGGTCCATCTTTTTTATTTTTCCCCCAAACTGGATCCTAGGTATTCTTAGACCTACCAGTTTTCTATGGTTCAGAGGTCCTTTTTTCGGACTTAACCATCTAGATTGGTTCAGAGGTCCTTTTTTCAGACTTGACCTAATCATTAGGACATAACCAACTTAATGGTTCATCAGTCCTTTGGGAACTCTTTTTTGTTATTTTTTCATTGATCCATCGCTTCAAATACTTAGCATGGAATCAATTTACTACTCTTCCATCCAAGAGGTTCTTGATGGAGTAGGCGTCAGTCACCATCTTGGCGATAATCTCAAAAAGACCTGACCACAATGCATCCAGATTGTTTCTTCTCCTGAAACCATGCATATCACAATAGGCAACTCTTTCACCTATTCAATATTCTGATAAGGCTGGTAGGTTCTTATCGTCCATTGATTTTGATTGTATCCTTTTCTACAACATAGTATTGAATTCTTGCAATTGCATTTCAATTAGGATATTTGTCAATCGGTTCAAGTACTGTTTGGCACTCATCCTCAATGTTAGTTCCACCACTGAATACAAAATCGGTGGCAATGCAGCCTTTCTCCCATATAGAACTTCAAATGGCTTTTTTCATCACCGTATGATGACTGATATTGTAGGTGAACGTCACTGAACTCAGGTATGTTCCCCATGAGGAAGTTCTTCCTGCAACCAGCTTCCTCAGTGTCATGGCCAGCGTTTCATTCACTCTTTCTACCATTATGTTTGTCTCCAGCCAGTAGGGCACAGAAACAACTCCTTGGATCCCCATTATCTCATTTAACCATGAGGTCACATGAGACATGAATTTTGTCCCATTGTGTGACGGTTGAGGTCTATCCTCAGCATCACATTGCCCTGATCTTTGGTAAGACAGGGCAGGCTGTGTCTGGATGTATGGAGGAGGAGGGGGCGTTGGTCCTGGCAAGGACGCCTAAGGGCAGGAGCTTGAAGAAGGCCAAGGAGCAAGATGGGCGTCCAAGTCAAGGAAAAACGGGAATCGAGTAACATGGGTAGTTCTGAGATTCGATTTGGATTCAAATCAAGAATGGAATGGAACGGGTGCTTGGAAGTTTCGCGGTTCATTTGGGATTCGAAATGGAACTGGTGCGGAACTGTTGAGGATTGGAACTGGCACAGAACCATTGAGTGAGGATTCCGCGATCCTGCTGTAAGGTTTACACCAAGCATCAGTCAGATTAGCACCATAAGCTTGTGTTATATTTTATATTAGCTTGTAGCATGTGTATATAGGGAAGGAACTGGGAGCTGGAGGCTTCTCAGTTCTGTTTTCTATCAACCTGGCCCATTATTGAATAAAAGAACTTAAAATTCATATATTTATACTTTGAGTTTATTTTAAAAAATATTGCCTAACTGCAGCCATGTTTGGCTTGAATCAACAAGAATTGGACTTTGAAAGTGAGCTTGGGAGAGCTATTGCCTCCCTTTATATCTTGTCTTGGAGTCAAGGCATGTTGCTGGGGTTAATTATACTTGCAACTGTCTTCCAGGGGGTGCTTGTCCAATCTTGTAGCGCGCGCACAAGGAGAGTAGTATCAGGAGCCCTGTCAGCCCTATGGTCTGTAACATGGATTCTGTTGCCCAACTCATTTGTGGCTCACTAGAAGGAGCCAGTGCGTTACATTAAACAGAACTCATTTACTTTCCTGTCGTTGTGGTGGCAAGCAAAAGAGGTGCCAGAAGAAGTGGTGTTTCCAAAGTGGTATAATCATACTGCAACACTCTTGATGGTGATATTCTCCACCGCCTTTTTGATTCATGAATTATACCGGGTTTTAGAGTGTGTGTCCTGGAATGGTGGGAAAGTGGTAGGGCCTGGGAAGGACAAAGGAAGAATTCCCACGGTTTTGAAATTGGAAGACTTGGAACTGATCCACCAGACGTTTAGCCAGGTTCAGTTTCAGGGTCATTTGACAAAGGCTGCGGGTGGGGAGGATTCGTTTGCCTTGCAGTTAAGTCAGGTTCTGTTGGCACTTCCAGTAAAGCAGTCCAACTGGGTGTGAGAACTTTTGGAAGAGCAGTCAGGGTTACCCGTATCAGTGGAGGAATGTCTGGATTGGATTGATCGTGCAGCATGTCCGGATGAGACGCAGGATTCGGCCTGGGCGGCTTTACTGCAGTGTGGTCAAGGGAAGAAGTCAGTGGAAGAGTATGGCCAGATGTTCCGCGCATTGGCAAGAGCAGCAAAGGCACCTGAGTCTCAGCTTCCGCGCATGTTTCGCCAAAACTTGCAAGCTGATTTATTATTGGCAATGGCGGCGGTGAAACCTGCAGCGACGTTGGAGGAAGAGGTGGGTTTAGCCTTGCAGGTAGAACGACAGTTGAGTTTGGTACGGGCCCGTCAGGAAGTTGTGCGACCCCCAGGGGGATTCCGAGGACAGAGTGGTGGAAGAAGGGCAGGTTCCGAGCCCATATATGGTTCTAAGGGGTTTAGCTATGTGGAGGAAGGGAAGAAGAGTCAAGGGAATCCTGAGGGTATGGTGGAGGTGCGGGAGACAAGGATTCCCATCGAGATTACCACTCAGGATCCTGAGGCTCAGAATAAGAAGGCTCCTTATAATTTTTGCAAGAAACTGGTGAATCCGGTACCTCAAAATAAACCGCTTACTTCATCTTATCCTTATCTGATTTTGCCCATCAGTGTGCTTGTGGGGATGAAGGAAGGGATTGCGGTGAAGTTCTAGCTTTGATTGATACCGGAGCTGGGGAGAATTATGTTGAGGAGAAGTGGGCAAGAAGCCATGGATTGTCATTACAGAAGGATGGATGGGTGAAGTTGGCAGACACCTCCAAAAGAACGGCGGTATGGCGAGTACAGGCCAAGGTCCTGTTGAGGCAAGGCCCGGAGGTAGAGGAATTTCACGCTGTAGCTCACCTGCCACATTCTGTGGTGCTGGGGATGAGATGGTGGCACCATGTCCATCCACAGTTTGATATGAAGAGAGAGAGGGTTCTGCTGTCGCCTAGAGGCCAGGGGTCGTTTGAATGGACGTTTCAGTCCCAAGGTTCGATGGTGAAGCACATGGGTGGAATCACCTCAAGTGTGTCAGCGGAAGGATTGCCAAGGGAGTATCAGGATTTCGCGGAGGTGTTTGAGCCTAAAGGTGATGCGCCCTTTTCACCTACAGGGGATTTTGCATTTGGATTCCGGTTCAAGGAAGGCTCTGAGTTACCCAAGGGCTGTCCAGTCTATCCGTTGAATCCCCGGGCCTAAGAGGCATTGGAGGGTTATGTCCATAAGATGCTGGATATGGGTTTGATTGTGCCTTCCAAGTCACCGGTGGTTTCGCCAGTCCTGTTGGTTCCCAAATCAGGGGGAGTTACGTCCTTGTGTTGATTTCTGACGCCTTAATGAGGTAACGGAACCTGACCCCTATCCAATGCCACTCATGGAGAACATTATGCCCATGATCTCTGGGTGTGGGGTGTTCACCAAATTGGATTTGGTGGACGCTTTTAATCAAATTCCTGTTCGCCCTGAGCACCAGCGGTATACGGCATTCAAATGTCATCTGGGAAACTTCGAGTACAGGGTTATGCCATTTGGGCTACGCAATGCCCCTGCAGTTTTCCAGCGCATGATTGATCATGTATCGGGGGACTTAGTGGTAAGTGTTGTGTTGCCTATATGGATGACAACCTGGTGTTTTCCAAATCGGTACAGGACCATGTGAGGGATGTGAGAATTGTGTTGGAGGTGGTTAGGAACGCGGGCTTGAAGTTGAAGCCATCTAAGTGTGAGTTCAATTAGGAATCGGTGTCCTTCCTAGGGAACGTGGTCCTCCAAGAAGGGATAGCGATCTGTCCTGATAAATTGCGGGCGGTGCGGGAATGGAAGGCTCCTGGGAATAGGACTGAAGTGCGAAGCTTCTTGGGGGTGGTGAATTTTGTGCGGAGGTTTTCTGGGATCTGGCCCAATGGGCTGTGCCGTTGACAAGACTGACAGGAAACGTGCCGTTCGTTTGGGGGGAGGCTGAGGAGAGGGCATTTCAGCAAGTGAAGATGAGTTTGCTGACAGCCCCGGTTCTAGCACACCCTGACCCAAACAAACCATTCGTGGTAGAGACTGACGCGTCAAATTTTGCACTTGGAGCCGTGTTGTTGCAGGAGGGTAAAGATGGGGTTGAACATCCTGTTTGTTACTTCAGTCGGAAGATGGCACCAGCTGAAACCAACTATCCAGTTTATGATAAGGAACTTTTGGCAATAGTTGCAGCCTTAGGGGAGTGGCAACATCACCTATTGTATGCCAGGCACCCGGTTGTCATCCAAACGGACCATCGAGCCTTAGAATACTATAAGTCCCCACGCCTGATGAACCAGAGGCAGGCCTGGTGGCACTTAGAGTTGGTTCAATATGACCTGCGGATTGAATACAAGCCGGGAAAACAAAATATCTTGCCAGATTTATTGAGCCATGGTTCTGGACTGGTGTTTTCTGATGAGGAGTTGAGGAAGTTCAACACAGCCACGATGTTGCCACAGAACTTGTTTGCAACAATCCAGGGCTGGAGAGAAGGAATGGCAGAGATAATCCGGACTGCGCAGCAAAGATGTGAGCTGGGCCAACGGATAAGAGAAGAGACAGGAGAAGGTGGGGCAAGCAGGGGGCATGTGGGATTCTCAGTTTGGGGTGGTATCATATGCCATGAGGAAAGGATTTGGGTCCCGGTGAAGAGTCTGCAACAAGAGGTGATGGCAGCTAATCACGACCATCCTCTGGCAGGTCATCCCGGTCAAGAGAAGACGTTAGATCTTGTTCGCCGTCACTATTCGTGGAGAGGTGTGGGTGAGGCGGTGCGGAAGTATGTTTTGCATTGTGTGGTTTGCGCCAGGGCGAAGGCCCAACGGGTGGCACCAGGGGGAAATTGAAGCCGCTTCAAATTCCTTCTAGGCCATGGTCCTCAGTGAGTGTGGATTTCATCACAGGACTGCCCAAGTCACAGGGGATGGATGCCTAGATGGTGGTGGTGGATCGCCTGACTAAATATGCAGAGTTTTTCCCTTGTCAGTCAACCATTTCTGCAAAAGTGGCAGGACAGATTTTTGTAAATGAGGTTTTCTCCAGACATGGGGTGCCTGAAGAGATTGTGTCGGATCGGGGTCCACAATTTACATCTAAATTTTGGCTCCACATGTTGGGAAATCTAAAGATCAAGGCTTGCCATTCTTCAGCATACCATCCTCAGTCAGACGGCCAAACTGAGAGAGTAAATCAGATATTGGAGAAGTATTTGAGGTGCTATGTCTCAGGGCGGCAGGATGACTGGGTATATTGGGTGAAGCTGGCTCAATTTGCTTATAACAATCATAAGCATTCATCCACGGGTATGACCCCGTTTTTCGCAAATCACAGCCAACACCCAGAGGGTATGGGGCCCAGGGAGCAAGGGCGGAATCCAGCGGCAGATGAACTGTCGCGAGATACCCGGGACACCCTGGAGCTCCTGAAGAAGAATTTGGTGGTGGCATTCGCGGCTCAGAAGAGGAAGGCAGACTGGCATAGATCTGAAGGTAGAGCTTTCAAGAGAGGTGATTGGGTCTTGGTGAATGCTCGGAACTACGCCTTGCCTGTAAGGAGCCAGAAATTGGGGCCGGTGGCATTGGGCCCATATCAGGTAGTGAGGGCGGTGAACGAGGTGGCATTTGAGCTGAAGCTCCCAGAAGGGTCAAGAGCTCATCTGGTGTTGCATGTATCGCAGCTCAAGCCATTCTTTGGCCAGCCACCTGGAAGTCTTTCTCCTTTATTCCCAGCTGGAGGAGGAGCTGAAGAGTATGAAGTTGAGGAGATTCTTGACACCAGAATGGTGAGAGGACGTCGTTCATTCTTGGTACGTTGGGTGGGTCATCCTATTGAGGAGTCCACATGGCAGTCAGCTAGGGATTGTGCCCGATGTCCTGAGAAAATCCAAGAGTTCTTCCTGTCTAGGGGGGTGATGTGACGGTTGAGGTCTATCCTCAGCATCACATTGCCCTGATCTTTGGTAAGACAGGGCAGGCTGTGTCTGGATGTATGGAGGAGGAGGGGGCGTTGGTCCTGGCAAGGACGCCTAAGGGGAAGGAGCTTGAAGGAGGCTAAGGAGCAAGATGGGCGTCCAAGTCGAGGAAAAGCGAGAATCAAGTAAAATGGGGAGTTTCAAGATTCGATTTGGATTCGATTTGGATTCAAATCAAGAATGGAATGGAATGGGTGCTTGGAAGTTTCGCGGTTCGTTTAAAATTCGAAATGGAACTGGTGCGGAACTGTTGAGGATTGGAACTGGCACAGAACCATTGAGTGAGGATTCCGCGATACTGCTGTAAGGTTTACACCAAGCATCAGTCAGATTAGCACCATAAGCTTGTGTTATATTTTATATTAGCTTGTAGCATGTGTATATAGGGAAGGAACTGGGAGCTGGAGGCTTCTCAGTTCTGTTTTCTATCAACCTGGCCCATTATTGAATAAAAGAACTTAAAATTCATATATTTATACTTTGAGTTTATTTTAAAAAAATATTGCCTAACTGCAGCCATGTTTGGCTTGAATCAACAAGAATTGGACTTTGAAAGTGAGCTTGGGAGAGCTATTGCCTCCCTTTATACCTTGTCTTGGAGTCAAGGCATGTTGCTGGGCTTAAGTATACTTGCAACTGTCTTCCAGGGGGTGCTTGTCCAATCTTGTAGCGCGCGCACAAGGAGAGTAGTATCAGGAGCCCTGTCAGCCCTATGGTCTGTAACATGGATTCTGTTGCCCAACTCATTTGTGGCTCATTGAAAGGAGCCAGTGCGTTACACATTGTTGCTAAGCAGGACCTGCGGGCATCCATGTCAGTATACTACTTGATCCAGGATGAACTTTGTGGTGCTGGTTGCGTCCACTTTCTCTTTGGGCCTTCATCTTGACCCATCTCATCAGATGGTTGATAGTAACTATTATGTACTTGACTCACCCTGTGCTCATTGTCTGCGGTCCCATCACATCAATGGACACCATATGCCAGGCAAATCCAGGGCAGACCAGTCAATATCCAATTGTATTATTATATGGCTTGTGCAACTGGCACTCCACGCGACAAGCTAGATAGTCGGCGACATCATATTTGATTGACTCCCAGTAATAATATTGCAAATGTAGTCATTTGTTTTTCTCAGGCCTCCATGCCCAACAACCTTATGAGCGTCTTGAACTGTAGCTGCTCTTTCCAACGGATTTGGGAATTATAACCTCTTCCCTTTAATCATCTTAAACACTTGTCTATCCATGGTCTCAGTGTTTTCTATTGCTTTTTGAAGCACATCTTGGATTTCTCAGAGCTCATTCCTGATTTCTACGTCAAACATTCTCTGGAATAACTCATCTGCCTGCTGATATACCATCTGGACCATTGGTAACCGCGATAAGCCATCAACATTCTGGTGAGAAGCCCCCACTCAGTGGCCAATCTCATAATCATAAGCCTGTAGCTTTAGTGGCCATCAGGACAGTCATCCTTCTGGTTCTCTCAAATTATGGAGCCAATGCAACAAGGAGTGGTCCGTTACCACTTTGAAGTGCATTCCATGGATGTACACTCTCTTGCTTACAGGTGTAAATGACCGCAAGGCATTCATAACCAGTTATGGTGTAGTTCCTTTCAGTGGCTGAGAGTGTCTGGCTCACATAAGCCACCTGATGTTCATCCCCAAGCTCATCTACTTGGCTTAATATGGAACCGATCACCATCAATGAAGCATTTGTTTGTATAATAAATCCTCAATCAAAATTCAGATATTTCAAAATTGGAGAATCTAATAGAGATTGGTGTAACTCATCAAAGGATTCTGTGCTTCTTTTTTTAGCACTAGTGGTGCCCAACCCAAAAGGGGGAGCCGCCATGCATCTTTATTTGCAAATGGGCATAACAAAGGGATTTTTATAAATAATCCAATTCCTAATATAGCCCCTAGGTTATCAGCCTAGGAAGCCATATCAGATGGCGAGGAAGCCTTGAGGGAAACTTTTGTCTGGCGCCCGCTTTAGCTGGCAGACCATGGCGGACAACATTGGGGTAGGGGCATCAGTGACATGAGGAATAAGGAGGTATAGTTGTGAGTTTTCTTTATTAATGAGGCCAGCGGTGTCCATCGCCTCAACGTATTGAGCAAGTTGATGCTCAGCAAAAGTGATGAGAGCCGGCACACAAGCAAATGACTTGATGTACTGGTGGGCTTCAGGATAATGGGGGTCAAAAAGAGAAGTTTTCGCTGCATCTATGTAAGCGCGGCTCACACCAAAAGCGAGCTTCTCAATCTCATATTTAGCATCCTCATCAAAATCAGAAGGGAAACTTGGGATGGAAATACCCTCAACTAGGGATCCATCACCCCATGGAGATGCTGCAGAGGAGGGTGTTGGCAGGGGCAGCTGCGGCTTCCACTGCCATTTGATTGATATTTTTATAGTTTGGAAAGCCACTTTTATAGTGAAAACAGCTGGGGCGCAAATTGGGAGGATCAATAAAAAGCTCCTCCAACGCGAAATCTGGATTCACATTGTATGGATGGTCACTGTCATTAATCCAATTGAGACACTCAAATGTATTAAACTCAGCTAGCACTGGCCCAGCCACAGGAGTTGGTATGGTGGCGGAACCTGATTGGCTATGAGCAGTCAACCACGGCAGCTCAGCTGAAACTGTTTCAGCCGTTGACTCAGGATTCTGTGGCTGGCCAAATTATTCAGATTTTTTAATAAACTTTAAATTTTGATTGGCTGCTGCTTTTGAAGCAGCGCCAGAATTACCTGATGGTGGGGGTGGGAGGATCACGCCCCATTTGAAAATTGGGGCGAGGCAGCTGCTGGGGTGGTGCCAGAAGGAGGGGCAATGGAAGCGGCGGAAGCTGAAACTGTGGGGCACTTGCTCTTTGAGTGGTTAATCTTGAAGCACAAGGGGCAGATGGCGCGGCCATTTTTGATGCGCACTCAAAAAGGATGATCAGGGAAAGACCTGATCATGGTGCGGGTTGGGGAATCGTGAGATGGGTGTTTTGATTAAATGGGTGGATTGTTGCGAAGGCGCGAGGGCCTTCCAGATGATCCGCCCCATGGGGCACCACAGACTGCAACATGGGGTCTACAATGTAAATAGCCAAACCCTCCATGAGCATATGGCGGAGGCGTTTGTGGGAAAGGTAGGAGGGCAACCCAGCAAACTGGACCACCAAAGTGGCCTCATCTGGGAGCCAGGTGTGAATGGTGGGGAGCGAAATTTTTTATAATTAAATTGCAGCTTGGCTGCTGCTGCTGCATCGGCTTCTGAGTGGAAGCTGAGGTCAAAGTACCCCTTAAAGGGGTGGAAGTCAACAAAGTTGGCAGGTTTGAAAACCGCCGTGGCCATCTTGATGATGGCCGCGCTTGCATATGGGGAAAGATTCCCATATTTGACCCAGAGGATGAAATGAAAATTGCTCCGTGGGAGCACCAAAGGGCTCCAGAGCACCACCTGAGAGCTTGCGAGGTGGTGGGCCAAATCCTAAGGGGGAAATAACACCTGGTAGCTTTGGGAGGGCTAGAAGACCCAGCCTAGGCATGCTTCAGCAGTGGCTGAAAGACACCAGATGGCGGTGCACCACCACCCCAAGCTGGGGTAGCAGGCGTTGATTGCATCAACATTGGTAGGTTTGGGCTCAATTGAGCAGTCATGTTTTTATTTTTTTAAAAAATCTGAATTTGGCTTTGATTTAGGTATCAAAGCAAAGGAAAGATACCTTCACCAATTCCTGTGATTCTTCATTCCATATAAATCCTTTCTTTGGACCTTCAACAGGTGGAATAAGGGTTCGGCAATTCTGGCAAAATCCTAAATAAATCTTCTGTAGTATCTGACCATTCCAAGGAACACTTGGATATCTCAAACACTCTTCAGCACAGCCATCCGTTGTATGGCTTCAATTTTCTGCGCTTGCAGCTGAAATCCACTAGAGTTGATCACAAATCTCAGATATTCCAACTCTTTCTTGAAGAAGTGACACTTCCTCAGCTTAATCTTCAGGTTAGCCATGGACAATCTTTTGATACTTCTTCCAAGTGGTTTAAATGGTCAGTAAACGTCCTACTGAGCACATTGATATCATCCAAGTACACCAGGACGCATGACAACTTCAAGTCACTCAGTATAGCGTCCATGGTCCTCTGGAATGTTGCAGGTACATTTCATAGACCCTAAGGAAATCCTCATCGGTTGGTATAGCCCCTGCGCGGTGATAATCACTCATTTTTCTTGGTCTTCTCTTGGCAAGTCGATTTGCCAATATCCTGATATCAGATCCATTGAGGAGAAATACTTTACTTATCCCAATTGATCTAGTACATCATCAATTCTTGGTAGGGGATATGAATCCTTTTTCATAATCTTATTCAGCTTCTAGTAGTTGATCACCACCCAATTAGAGCTATCCTTTTTCTTCACAATAAGAATTGGACTTGCCCAAGGACTTGAGGATGGAACTAGAAGCCATGCTTCACTAGTTTGCTGATTTCTTCTTCCACTACCACTTAGGCTGCCTTTGACTGTCAAATTGGTCTCATCCTGATTGGCAAATTTTAAAGGTATCAACCTTGTAATTACATCTCTCACGCATCCTAAATCGTGGTCATCCTGGGCAGATACTTTCTGATACTTTTCAAACAATTCAAGCACCTCCTCTTGCTGTCCTTCCATCAGATCAGTGAGTTGCTCTTGATCAACCAATAGGTTGATACTCTCAGTTATCCCAGCTGGTAATCCCATCTCATTGAGGGTCCCAAAATTGTGGAATTTCCTCAGTTTGGCTGTCAGGATTAGATGAACAAACGCGATAATCTGATTCTTCCTGATCTTCATTGGTTTTTCACTTAAATTTGCCAGAAGAACTCGAATTTCTCCATGGCCCAGCATTATTATTCCAGGAGCCACCTAAGGCTCTACTATGGACTTCTTCCAGGAGCTTCTGACCTCCACATACAGCAGCTCTGGTATCTCTAATGTCAACCCCATGTTGACTATTATCTGTGATCCCGGCGGTATGGTTTTCTCATTCTTGATCCTCAGTGGAATTCCCCAGTTTTCTAGGATTTCCATCAGCATTTCTCTTCGCTTCCAGACAACTAATTAGTATTGAATTGGGACAATGTCATTATTGTATATCAAGTTATTGAAGTTGTTTCTCCTATACAATGGAGCTTCTCCATCCTTCTGATAGACTAATGATAAAATTTGACCCAATACTGACAACATATTATCCTCAAAGTTACATTTAACTCTGGACTTTCATAGATTTTCCGCCCCAATCAGAATGTCATAGTTCTGGCTGGACAAGACTATTGCTGGAGCAGATACTACCAAGGATCCAAATCAAAGTGGCAAAGCGCTATACGCTCCATATGAGCTGGTGGCATTTGGCCCACCTGTCCCATATTCCTTCTTGTGTTCCAAGTCAGGCGAGATCTTCATCCTCTTCACTAACTTGGTCAAGACAATGTTAATGGGCGCTCTGTTGTCAACAATCGCCCTCACTCTTACTCAATTCACTTGTATATCTATATACATACACTCAGAGTATTGTAAGATAGTGTTTACTGAGTGTATAGCGGAATTATTAGCTGAATCAAGGGTGTGAATGATTTGCACCGATAAATCAGAAAACAATTCCTTTATTGCACTGAGGGGGATTGACAGGTTTGCCTCATCTAACAAGACTTCGGACAATTCATCAGGATTATCAGCAGCTCAAATCTTGTCCAACAGTTGTTGGGTGTATGGCCGGGCAACTTCCTTGATTATCTCAGAATCAATTCTCTTTTCCCCAGATCTTGTTACTGCGTTAACATCCAAATTGACCAGTTTAACAGTTTATCAGTATGTCTTCGTCCATAAACAGATCACTGATGTCAATTTCCTTGTGCATAGTATCAGGAGGAACAGGCTTCTCCACAACTCTAGACTGTTCCCCATCTAGGCTGTAGGCCCTTTTCCCAACTCCTTTGTGGCAGCATACTCTTTCACTTGGACCACGTTGATTTGATCCTTTGGCTTCTTGCAGTGCACAGCGAAATGTCCCTTCCCTCCGCATTGGTAACAGACCTTCTCTTTCTTATCAATCCATCTGAACTCTTCAGGCTTATCCCCTGGCAAAGTTCAGTTGTTCATTTCTTTAGCACCCTCGTTCCCCTTCATGGGATTTGAATTGCGTACTGGGTTGGATTTGAAACTTCTATTTGGGGCATTGAAGGTTGCTCCCAAGCTTTTCAAATTATCTACCATCTGAGAGGTAGTAATTTCTGTCACAGACATGTAAGACATCATTTGGTGCAAATTATGATAAAGCTGAAGGGCCACTTGTAATGCAATTCTGGCATAGAAGTCATCAAGTACCTTCACTCCAACCAGGATTTATGATTCCTGGTAGAAACAATCTGCAAAGCTTGCTAAAGATTCGTCTTTATGGAACTGGATGCTCATAAACTATTGTTTGCGCTTTGACATGTGCATCAGGCTCCCAAATTCCTTCATGATGGCCGCCTTAGCCTCCACGTATGACCAGCTGTCTCCCTCCAGGTGGGGCAACGCTAAGTTTTGACAGTCAGTGTATAGGCAATTTATTATTGTCAGTGTCTTTTGATGATCACCATACCTGTACATGGTCATATTGAACAGTTGGAAAAATGCTGGGGCGTTATCCCTATGGAGAGTCATCAATTTTGGCGTTACCTTAAATTCCTCTGAGGTTTCTCTAGCTGCCTCTCTAGGTTTGGCTACTCGGCACACTTGGGGAGTGATTTTGGGCGTCATCTCCAAAATAGCAGCAAAAGTGGGTGGCATGTTTCAGGGGGTATTCGCCTTCCTAATTATTGTATGAGGACTTCTTTCTTCAGCATCAGTTGCTGCATATGGATCACAATTGCATTTGTGAGTTTTTAGCTCCTTGACCTGTTTGATCAGTTGCTCAATGTCAGTGCTGAAATTTCTCAAATGAATGCGATTGCTTCACGCTCCATTTTCAGATACAAGACCTCTTGAATTAAGTCCCCATCTTTCTTCTTTAATGACGTTACTTTTCCAAGTAACTCATTCCCAAAACTCTAGACATTATCAATCCCTTCCTCCATTTTGGCGACTCTTTCTTCCAAGGCTGTGAATTCTCAACAATCCGCTGAGTTTAGGACGTTCTGATTAATGGTGTCTAACTCCATTCATAGTTTTCTTAACTTGTCTTTATAAGACATCCTTCTAAGTTCTTCTACTCAACTACACCCCTGTAGCGAGCACAACTTTGTAAAAATCTATGGGGTTGATTACTTTTTGGCCAATAATCACTATAAACTTATTACTTGCACAGGTTTAAATTTTGTGCAAATCGTCCAAGTTGTATAGTTGTTGATATAATTGGTTGATAATAGTATAATGACTATTATCTGTAGTTGAATTGAGTTCTTTGATCTCAGCCCAACGTTCAGCCAGTATTTTTACTCAAAATACTTGTGATATCTCTAATAGGGATTTGTTCCCTCATACCATCTAACCCAATCTTCTCTGAGATTTCTGTTGACAGTTTCTCCAGTTCAACACACAGTCAGCAGCAATCCCCAATTTAATTCCGCTTCTTCTCTGGATCTCAGCTCAGATCCTTACTCTTTTCCTTAAATAGTCTCTTAATTATTTCACACAGCAATAATATCCCTGAGAAGGAAGTAAAGCAAAATTAAAGCTGATTGAGTTTACTAAACTGGTAAATCTACTGTATACTCTATAAACTGTTTTATTATAAATAAATTCTTGGGAATTTATAGTGGGAATTCAGTCATCTAACCCTCAGTTGACACCTCTTCGATGAAATGGCAGCTGTTGCCATTGAATCACCCATTCTCATCTCAGCAGCGATTGTCTTCCTCATCCTGGATAGGATTAGGTCATTGGACATCCTCAAGACCTAAAATGAAAAGAGTCAGAAAACGTGTCCCTAACAGTTTCCTCTCAATCCAAGCGAACCAACTATATTTGGCAAGTGACCTGCTTAGGTAATGGGACTTGTTACCCATTAAGGCAGGTTAAATACCAACTGATTGATTTGCTAGTTGCAGGTGGCATCACTCGCCTCACAACTTACTACTTACATTCCCAATTAGTCAGCGATGAAACCTGGCCAATCCCAATCGGTACACCTGATAGTTAATCACTATCAGATGCCCCTATTTCGTCAGCAACTCTGCCCGATGAGATCTTAAGCATTCATATGGATTGATCCCTGATGGATCTGATTAGGAGAATACCCTAAAATCCCCCAAACTCTAGTTACCCCAAAATCAGGGCCAACCAATTTCCAATTCACCTCGCATTAGGGAATTATCCCCTAGCGATTCCTGGCAATCTAGCCATCTGGGAATATGGGCAAAAATCCCAACACAAGCTGCCCCTAATCAAACAATATTCATTCAGTTTCATCACACTGAAGAAATTGTTGGTCGATTCTTAAGTTTTACTTCCAGATAAAATTCCTGCTAAAACCCAATTTTTTATTTACTTCAATTCTTCTTGGAAAAGTCCTAATGGCACTAACTTGGTGGCCCGTCAGCCCTATAATGGATGGGCTATACCAGTTTTGATGATCACAATCACTCTTACCATAGTCAACTGGATCCAATGTGCAAGTGATTTCTGGAATTTAATCCCCTTATTGAAGCTATCCGCTATCAGGATATCAGAATTTTGTGGCCTCATATATCTCACCTTCAAGCAAGGATCCAATTCTTGCCTCTGCTTTGGTTATAAACTTTCCACTGAAGACCCCAAAGCAGTTAATCTTGTAGTTCAACACCTTTCAGCAAGGCCCACAGAGTCTGGGGCTGTATCTGTTTGGTTTATTTCTGGGTTTCTTTTCACGCTTGTGGCACATAAACAAGTCATTGTCGCCCAAGTTTTACACCATACAAAGTCATTTGAGAAGCAATGCCACTGGCATTCTGGCTTGCTTTTTGGGTGCTTATGCATCCTGACTAGCAAGCCAGTCTAACTTCTTATGCCGTTTTTCTGACAAGTATTGCAAAAAAATAAAGAAGTGTTGTCAGTGAAATTGATCCATATTATTATATTTATTTATATATTTAAGTGTGTTCTGAGGACCAGCGATCTCCATATCATCCTTTTTATTGCTCAGTGGGTTTATCCTGTGCAGAAAACCCTTCGGCATATCTGCAAAGTATCACCAAATTCATAACAGTGGTGCTCACTACAGGGGGCCCATTGATTAATTACACATAAATAATTTCCCAAACGCTGGCTATGGCACATCAGGATTGCTTCAAAGGGGATCTTTACAACATCATACACCAGTAAAATTGTGGAACTCAAATTTTCCTTGGACGCCATTCTCAAAAGGCAGGATGAGCTTCTTTAGGAGGTTTATAGTGATAAGCTGCCATCGTTTGATCATGATGGGAACATACATGGGCTCTTTAAGAAATTTGAGTTTGCAATGGAAGGAGCCTCAGAATGGTAGAAAACAAAACTAAAAATATCCACCTTAGATGTTGGAAGTGCCGACCAATTCATCTGTTATCTTCCAAAAAGTTCTGTTACATACCAAGAAGTAAAGGGTACTGTGCTGTGGTTGTTTGGGGGTACCATGAAGATGTCTCAGTGGAAGGCTGAATTCTTGACCATCAGGTTTCAGCGTAATGAGACCCTCACGCATTTGTGATCAATTTATGGTGGAAGTCTTATGTTAATTGAAGCAGGGATTTTATCCAAATCTGACATGTGCATTGCGATGATCACCACAGTGAAGCCATACTGTGAGCTGTACAATGTCATGACCTCAATTTTGGATGACAATGTACCCCTGCTTAATATTGTTCAATTTTTCGCCATCTATCCATAACCTTCCCTTTACCTAATACAGAGAGGAACCTTCTGCCGCAGTCTCTAGAGTAATTTTATTCAGGGGAATTTGCGGTCTGTTTTATATTCTGCCAAGTTACCCCAGAAGTTCAACTTCCGCCCCATACCTGATTATTATCAGTGGCCTAACTACCAACCTGGGCCTAATTATGCCGAGCATCAGCAGTCCTCTATTGACCTGGCCCTGTTTACGCCAATCACCTTCAGTACAACTTTGAACATGGCCAAACTTACAATAATCAAGGACGCAGGCCCTACAGGGCAAGTTGATTTGAATGCGGTCACCCTGGGCACCTCAAATGAGGTTGCCTTAATTGATGGGTCCTTTACGTACAGCAGGACCAATGCTACCAGGGAAAAGTCAGAGCAGATTAGAGACGAAACTCTTTATCTCCGCTATCCCAACCTCAAACATCCCACCTGAACCTATTGATGTATATACAATGGAAGTCCCCCAGTAAAATGATACGTTCCTATATAAGCAGCTGGTTGGGGGAGTAAACGTACTGACATGAGAACAAGCCAAGAAAATGGCGGATAAAGAAACTATGGAGCCCTTAAATTATCAAGCCTGTCAAATGTTTGAACAAAGTTCTTCATACAAACTAGAACCATCCACAGATGCGCTTTCCCTGAGAGGAGTAGACGTCACCCTCCCAGTAGATGCTATTGTTAAAGGGTACCATAAAGTTTATGTGTGAGTATCATGAGCTTTCCTGGGAAATGGAGATCCTTTGAATGTCCATGTAGTGAACAATTAACTTTCATCTTACTTGGAGTATACCTAGTGTGACCTTGTTGTAGAAAAAACCTAAGTTCGCACTATATTTGATACATGCATTTCAGTTGACATAGTTTTTACTAAGTTGGCGGCAAAATTGACATCAAAACCTTATGTGAAACACTAAATGGTGTATGGGACCTCTGGAGCAGAAAACACGGTCTCTGAAGGAGCTTAAAGTGCGTTTCCCTTGAAGTTTGGATTAATTATTGTTGTAGCTCCAGTGGTAGTGTTACCAAACAACAATTGTAACCTGTTGATTGGAACTTCTTTTATGAGACACTATGTTGCTGTCATTGATAAGATGGAGGAGACCTTCAAAATTTTGGAGCAATAAATCCCAATTTGTTTTACCTCCGGTGGGAGCGCCAAAGGACTCAGTGCACATGGGACATATCAACCTTGCCTATAGTGATGGGGTGATTCCAGTTCACTGCCATCAATTTAAGAGCAAGAACCAGGCCCTTCCCCACCAAATATATGAATATCAAGGTCTACCGTTTAGAGCTGCTGTCTCTATATCAATCCTTTCTGGACATCAAGTAATAATAAGCACCGAGTTAGAGGTGGAAGTACCTGCTGGGCTTTTGGGGAGATCATTGGGATTTATCAGCAATATCAACTTAAGCCCCACGTTGTTCCAGACATTATACTCCCAGGACATAAGGAGATCAAGGTTTTGTTAGTGAATCTCCAGAACAAACCAATGAAAATCCGCCAGCACCAAATAATGGCATATTTACATTTGAACCTCATTGAGGAGGTTCTTAGGTTTAAGAGTTTGGGTCACTTGATGAATTTGGTCTGCCCATTGAACCTCAGCTCAGAGTAATGGCAGTTGTACCGCACAAAAATTTAATGAGGTTATTGGAAGATCAGAAAGATCAGGAGGAAGCTTTAATTCAAAAGTACAAGATCTTTACTGTTGATGATCATGATTTAGGGTGCACATGGGGGTGGTCCATCGATTGGACACTGGGGTCATCCTCCCATCAAGTCCTGGCCAATCCGCCAATCAAGGGCAGCCAAAGAAGTAGTTGCCAAGGAGATCAAAAAGCTGATGGAGCAAGGGATGCTAAAACCATCAAGAGTCCATGGTCTTTGCCTGTTCTGAAAGTAAAAAAAGAAGGATGGCACCGACCAGGTAGTAATAGACTATCCAAAGCTCAACAACATCATCAAGAAGGACTTGTATCCCTTACCATGGATTGACAATACTATGGATTAATTAGGGGGAGCCCATTACTTCTTGGTGATAGATTTGATATCCTGTTACTAACAGATTGAGTTGCTCATGGCAGAACAATAGAAATATGCCATAATCACCCCCAAGGGGCTTTTTAAATGACCTTTATGCCTCAAAGGCCGTGTAACGCTCCAGCTACATTCCAAGAGGCGATGGACACTACTCTAGGCGATCTTAAGTTATCATGCATCATTGTGTACCTCAACAACATCAACGTATTCTCACATACTCTCCAAGCTCTTTACCCATCTAGAGGAAGTCTTCTACCAGCTTGCGGAGGCCAACATAAAAATTAATCCCTGTAAATGCCACTTTTTTAAGGAACAACTGGAGTACCTTGTGTTTGTGGTAGATGCGACTGGACTGATGACCCAACCAGAAAAATTGGAGGCTATCCAAAAGATGACTATGCCAACTAGTAAGCACAATATACAAGTCTTTTTAGGGATAGAAGGCTATTACTGCCGCTTTATACCAACTTTAGCTTTATTGGAGGTCCGCTATCTGAGCTATTAAATTTTAAATCTATTGCGGGGAAGGCTGACCATGGGATGGACACTTCCGAATTTGACCCAAAGGAGACAACACTTAGTAACAGGGAAGGCACCCCAGAGAAGCAATTCTATCTCTTGATGCCAGCGGGAACGCCACTTATGGGGAGGGGGAGGGAACGTGTGAAGGGGCCGTAGCCACAATTGAACACGTGTGGAGGAAGGGGTCTGATTTGATGAACCAAACTGGGAACCAGGAGGAGACCAGCTGTTGGCGGCGCGGTGGGAGGTATCCAAACATCCACATTTGAAAGAAGTCCACCAAATGAGACCGGAATCTGTGGACCACTTCTGGGAGGGTGGGGGTGGAGCCTGCGATGGCATCCAAGACAATCGTGTGGATAGTCTACATAGCGAATCAACCACCAGAGCACGGAGGGAGGGTGGAAGGGGGGAAGTCATTGATAAAGCAAACATATCTCTTGACAGACTGAAGGGATGTGTTTGATCCTGGCCTAGCAGACGTTGAACTTCGCGCCATATCACTTTAGAGGTAGGACACTTCTCCAGGCGGTGGAACAGCGTTCCATACTGGCCATACATGACGCAGGATGAGTGTAAAGCATTAGAGCATAAAGCCGTATGGTACACCCGCCTCAGGCAGCGCCACACATGGGAGCGGATTTGAGGCTGCAACAGAGGATGGTGAGCGTATTTCCAGATAGTTTTTTTGGGGGTCTCAATGGAGTATGGGATGTCTATCATGTCCAGGTAGTCCACCCTGGATAGGACATGGGTCCGTGTGAGAATCACGCCATCTTGGATGGGTAGCCTCTGTATCTCTTGTGTGAAATGAGGAGATAGGCGGCCTCTCTGGGTTGTATGTCTGCTAATACGAATTCTCCACTCAGCGCTCCACATGGAGAGGAGGATCTATTTGTAGTGGGCTTTAGTACCGTGATGACCTGTGGCCGATGGTTGTGACGCCAGGTATTTCATCAGGGAGTGGGGTTCGGCGGAATGTTGAGGCCCAAGGCGCGGGAGAAGTTGGAGCGGGCCACGCGGGACCAGTGTTGGGAGGGGAGCATAGGGGCGGTGACGGCTGCGATCCAGGTACCCAAGATCTTGGCAGCATGGGCTCTGAAGTCAAGCAGGCCCATGCCACCATGATGATAAGGGCTAAACATGACCTCTAGCCTTACTGGTGGAGGGCGGCCTGACCAAAGCCATCCTTGCAGCAGGGCATACAAGGATCTGAAGAAGCTTGGGGAGAAGGGGATGGCGTGGGCTCCAAACCAGACTTTGGATAGGAGCATAGAGTTGGCTAAGACAACCCTGCCAGTAAGGGAAGTAGGGTGGGCTCTGAGGGAGGCGATGCGCTTCGTCACATTGTCTAGAATATGACTCTCCATTACTGCTGATGCATATCCACCTGCCTCCACCCACATGCCTAGATGGCGCACCGGTCCTATGGTAGGGCGTGGCACAAAGGGAGCACCAGTGGGGCGGTGTGGGGTGAGCTGGGAGGGCGAGCACGTGTGCGAGAAGATGGGCTGGGCTGGGCCCTGGTTGCTGGGGCCCAGCAGTTTTGAGACTGACCAAGGAGGATGATTTCGGTTTTGGAAGCGTTCAGTGCAGCGTTACTTACCTAGGAATACTCCTGGATGAGAGCTTCAAGTGCACGTGCATCTTTATTATTAGACACCCCAACCACACAGTCGTCTGCAAATGCCATAATTTTGACTGGGGCTTGGCCTGGCACATGGACCCCAGTGAGTTGGGCATTCACGTTTCAAAGTAGTGGGTCAAGGCTGAAGTTGTATAAGAGTGGGCTAAGGGAGTCCCCTTGTCGCAAGCCCCTTTGAGGGCGGACTACTTCCGTTAGGAAGCCAGGGTCACATACTGCCATTGTTGCAGATTCTATGAGCAGCATCACCCAGTTGATGAAGCGAGGGGGTAAGCGGAATTGATATAGGCAGACCCTGAGGTATTCCCAGTTTACTCTATCATAGGCCTTCTGTTGGTCCAAGAATACAAGTGCCCCAGAGGCTGTGGACTGGCATGCTTTGGCCACAGAGAGCACGTTGTCCCAAATTGACCTTCTGGGTATGAAACCGAATTGTTCTGGGGAGATGGTGGCAGATGCTACAATCTCTAAACGGTTAGCCATGATTTTTGTTAAAATTTTTGTATCCGTGTTGGTTAAAGAAATGGGCCGCCAGTTGGCTAAGTCTAGCTTGTCCCCTTTCTTGAAGAGTGTGATGGTGAAGGCCTCTTATCCTCCTGGCAGGAGGCGCGTTTCCAAAAGGCTTTGATTAAGTGAGGCAAGCAGTAGTGGGGATATATATTTGAAGTACTTTTTGTAAAATTCATATGGAATGCCATCTGGGCCTAAAAATTTTCAGTTTGGTGCACCATGGATGGCCGTCCATAATTTTTTCGGAGAAATAAAATTCATTATTTCTGGATATTGGGAAACGGTGCAGATGTGGGCTCAGTCAAGAAATTCTGCTACTTTTGCCAGCTGAATTGGATCAGATCAGTATAACTCAGAGTAATACTTCTGTGTTTTGATTGCCACTTTGGCTGGCATATCCACAATGGAATCATCCGATCTTTGCACCTGTGTGCAGGCCACTCTCTGGCGTGGTGCGAAATTTTTTTTGAAAAAATATGCGGTGCACTTATCACCTTTTGTAATGCATTTAGCCCTATACTGAACTCAGACCTGATGTTTGTGTTGCCTTTTGAGCGCGTTGAGGTGAGCGGCTGCCTCCGCCCACTTCCAGCCCCATGCAGGGCTGTATCCTGTGGCTGGGATGTTGGACTCCAGGTGTACCAACTCTGCCAGAGCGCGCGAGATGACAGCCAATGTGGCTCATGAGTGTCAGGAGGAGAGGTGGCGAGAGTGGCGGATGGTATCCTCTTTGAAGGTTGCCCATGTGGAGATGGGGTCCACACAAAATGGTGCAACAAACTCTTTTGCCAAAGTTGCTGATTCCATCCAAGTGGAGAATCCTGGTGACGCGAGTTCGTGGAGGGGCGGATTTTGCACCAATGTGAGGCCTTAGCCGCTGTGACAGGTAGGTGGTAGGTTACTGAGACCAGTCAGTGGTAAGAGAATTCCATTTTTGTTGTTTTGAAGTGGGAAATGTGGGGTTGGAATTTTGCTGGCGTAAGGATAAGGTCGATGCGAGACATGGACCTTAGTTGGCCGTTGTGGATCTGGGGGCGCGTCATGTTTTTGAGCAGAGGGGCTTGCCATAGCAGCGCATCCATTAACCCAAGGGTGGCCTTTAGAACGCGAAGTTCTACGTGACCCTGGGGGGCGTGGGAGGAGGAAGGCCACCGGTCCATTGGAGTGTTTAGCCAACAGTTCATGTCACCTACTATGAAAGGGTCTGGGGGTAGCTGGAGGGATTTGACTGACAAGAAAAATTCCTGACACTCTCATGCACCGTTTGGGGCATAAATGTTGACAATAGCGTGCGCCACGTTGGCCCATGAGAAAGTGACAATGAGGACTCAGCCTTTGAGGAAGGTTTCTAATGATAAAAATTTGAAAAAATTATTTTTCTGAAATAGCACCCCACAGTGCTCTGACCAAAAGGATAGGGATGGGAGGAGCATGGTTTTCCAAGCCTTTTTGGAACCTTGCGGACAGTGGGACTCCTGGATGGCCAGGATATCCATGGGTTTTTTTGTTGTAAAAAACTCAGTTTCCTAGCCCGGGATGGCAAGGCCTTGAGTCCAGCAGTATTCAACATCCCTAAAGTGAAGGCTTCCTCCTTTGCACCTTAGGTGTGAGGGGGTGGGCACCTGGGCCCACTAGCCTCCTCTAGATTCCCACGGGTCTTCATGGCAGCGCGGGTGTTTTCAGAGATGCTATCAGTAGTTTTGTTGATTTTAGCTGAAAGGTTTGCATTGGCTTTTGCCTTCGCTTTTTGTTTCCCTGACGTTGGACAAATTTTTTGCAGTGCAGATGAGTTTGGTGCACTGTTGAGCAGGTCAAAAAATTTTTTCAGGTAGGATGGGCCCCAAGTCAGTTTCAACCGGAGCTTAGTTGTAAAGATTGGGTGAGATTAAGTCCCCCATCAGATCCTCAGATTGAGTAACCCGCTTAGTATAGGCTTCCCAATCTGATTGGTTGAAGGATTCCCAAGTTAATTCCACTGCGAAGGTTTTGATGTCCTCCTGGTGTTGGGAGTGTGGGATGGTAGTATTGACTTTGGCCGCTTCCTTGGACGCAGCCCTGCGGGCCTGCTTGGCCTTCTTCTGCTCTTGCGGGGAAATAGGTTTAACCAGTAGGTAGCAACCTTGTGCTCCCCACAGGAAAGCCTCTTTGGTGCTTACAGTTGGTTCATAGTGCGCCTCTCCGCTGGCCATGGCTGCCAAGGGGTGCTCTTGGAATGTGACGCCCTCCTTGGTGGGGCATGCGTGTGCCTTATGGCTGAATGCGTCACAGTGGGTGCAGATGGGGGGCACGCTGTCCACGGTTACCCGGAAAGGGCGGATGGTATGCCCTTCAATATTAATAAAAGTGGAGTGCAGGATCTGGGTATGGTCCTTCACAATCTCCTCAGTTGAGGTCAGAACTGCGATGGCTTTGCTGGTGCACAGGTGTGACATCATCATAAAGCGTTGCACTTTGAAAGATTGTATTTCGTCATAGACGGCGAGACCATCTGTCAGGTGTTGCTCCAAAATGTCACGTTTTACTGTAGTAGGCAAAAAGTCAAACGTGAGGAAAATTTGGTTAGATTTTGTCCATCTGGTGCATTTGGTTTCGATGACCCATTGCCCTTCAGGGAGGTTGATCACTACACGCACCGTGGCAGCCTCATCTGCTGCCTACTTGTTCAAAACCTAGGTCCAGCCAACCACGTGACATGGAGTGAGGTGCTATGTACACCGCGGTCAGGAAAAAAGTGTGCACATCCCCACAAAATTTTTCACATAAGGCCATTTGTTGGATAATTAGAAACACGCAGACTCCATATTCCACCGATGAAAGTGGCTGGGAGTGTGGCGTGTTGATATACTGGTTTCATCGTGCTTGCCAAGCGAGGATTTCTGGGGATATAGTGACCGCCAGTTTTTTAAAAAATTTCTATTCCGCCAATTTCTCTGGAGCGTTTTCAAACGTTTGAGGCTGCGGGCCTCCCACCTGCTCCTCTTACCTTGCTTGCCCAACTGCTCCCTGACATAAGCGCAGACTAATCTCCTCTATGAGATTATCAAACTAGATTTAGACTTGAATTGAATGGGTTGCAAAAGTGTTTGCAACGAGAGAGAAACTTTTTTTATCTGAGCTATTAAAGAAGGATGCTAAATTTGAATGGACGGAATGTCAACAATACTCCTTCAATACACTTTTGATGGCGCTGAGCAGTGCACAGGTGCTGCGCTATCCCAATTTTGATAAAGATTTTATCATCCAGATGGATTCCTCCCTTTCCGCCGTTGGGAAAGTCCTATGCCAAAAAGACAATGAGGGAGAGGAGCACCCTGTTTCATACTGCAGTCGGAGCCTGAACTGCCATGTGCGTAATTATACCATGACCAAGCTGAAGTTCCTAGCGGTGATTTACGTGTATAAGCAATTTAGAGTGTACTTGCATGGAATGAAGTTCAAAGTCGTAATGGATAACGCCTTGTTACGCTGGTTGCAGAACCTCAAGGATCCTGAAGGGCGTTTGACCTGATGGGATCTCAAACTGCAGGCTTTTGACTTTGAGATTCTCCACTGAACTGGAGTAAAACACCAGAAAACTGATTGCTCGTTGAGACTACCAACAATTGCAGTTACAGTGGATCTGATAGACAAAATGTATGGCAAGATGCTCAGCATAAAGTACAACGATGAACCACCTCAAATAATTAAAGTATTAGACGGAATAAGGGCCAATGCATTCCAGAAGAACGGAGAGCTGTACAAGCAGATGGGGGACACTACGGTGAATATCCCAAAACCTTCTGCACGACAAAACATTTTCATGAGCGCACACTGAGCAGTTGGACATGGTGGAGTATGCAAGACACTGAAATTATTGCAACCTTAGTACTACTTGGAAGCATGCAATTTGATGTGCTCAAAACAATTTCCTGCTGCCACAAGTGCCAAGTGGAAAAGCTGTTCCACAAGAAGTCTTCCTACTGGCTAGTGAAACCTCACTTTGTTTAGCTATGGTTTCTATCTATGTCATGGGGCTTCTGCCAACAAGAGCAAATTGATCTAAGTATATTTTGGTGCAATTGAACACTTGACCAGGTGGGATGAGGCATGGGCAATACGTGATTTGGGGGTGATCACAGTGGCTAAGTTTGTGATGGAATGTATAATTAGTGACACGGCTGTCCCCACTTCATCCTTACTGATAACGGAACAAACTTCATCTCCCACATTTTACCCAATCTCAACGAACTGATGGCCATACATAGGGTTTTGACAACCCCATATCAACAAGAATCCAACGGGATGTTGAGCAAGTTAATGGGACCTTGGCGAACATACTCCAAAAATTGGTAATGAATTGACCTAGCAATTGAAGTTCCCTCCTTTTAACTGCTGTTTTTTATACAACATTAGCTACCATTCTGCCACGGGGAAAAGTCCCTTTCAATTACTGTATGGACGACACCGTGCTCTTCTAGCGCTGCTCTATGCCTGTGTAGAGGATACCAGCGGATGGACCCCAACATTATTTGATGACACTAGCTGACATGCTAATCAAATTGTAAACTGAGACATATTAGTTCAGCTTAGCCAAGAAGATAAAAAACCAGGCTGCTGATCAGGTACAGAGTAGCAGGCTAGCCAAGTTCAAAGATGGGAATATGGTTTTATTCCATGACCAACATGGGTTTGGGCGGAAGCACAAATTTTCCAACATTTGGATTGGTAATTTGAAGTTATCAAGAAAACGGGGGTCAAAGCCTATACCATCAAGGACCCTGAAAGAGGTTAGATTATTAACTGAGCGCACGTGAAGTTCCTCCAGGAGGTTAAGCAATAGGAGCCTTATCATCCAGTCAAAGGGGGGGGTAATGTCGAGATTCTGATATGACTGGACGATAAGCCTGAAATAGCCATGGCAGATTGTCTAGAATTCACCAACAATAATTATAGATTACAAATATTTGAGTGCCCTGAAATAAGGTGATATCAGGTCAGAGCGGATGGTTAGTGAATCACCTCCAAATAAGGTGGTTATTAGATGTTGATGCATGATGAATGATTGGTAAATCGCCTTAAACTAAGGCAATTGTGAATTTAATGAATTTAGACTCTGCCAGAACCAATGAGAATATGGCGGAATGAATCCTTTAAGCAAAAGGGCAGTATTGACCATAGTTGCTAACATATAAGCGAGATAAGAAGATTGAAAAAGGGGATTGTTATTAGAAAAGTGGGAGCGGAGAAGTGAGGATCTAATGAATATATTGCGTTAAAATAATGAAGTGTTGTCAAGGCAATTGATCCATATTATTATATTTATTTATTTATTTATGTGAGTTCTGAGGACCGGCGATCTCCATATCATCTGTTCTAATGCTCAGTGGGTTTGACCCTATGCAGAAATCCCTTTGAAATATCTGCAAAGTATCACCAAATTTATAACAACGAGGATTTTGAAGGCGGAGCTGTATTATTCAGAGAGGGTTCCTGTGCAATCTAGAAACTATTGGCACTCTACTTCCTCCCTCTGAAATAAGCATCAACGTGAATATTGGATGATTTGCTCCTTTAGGATTATAACTCCTTTCAGCTCCCAAGGCTTTCATGCAAAGGTTTTTTATATGTGCAATTAATATTTGTTGAAAATTAATCTTGTAGATATATGGGTTGACTGATACTTGTATTGAGACTAGTATCCAGTTTGTAGTTCATGACCAGATATTTCTCCTGCTCTGTATTCATCCTTTGAACTTGTACAATAATTCTTCAACCCACTGGTGAAAGTAATCAATGCTCCAGATAATAAGGGAATTCCTCGGCCTTTATCTCTCCTCAGAATTGGCAACTTCTGGACAACAACAGAACTTAACCTACTAGCAGCAGGTTCAGAGATTTTAAAAGGAACTTTTAATCTTAAGACTTGACACCTAATTTTGACTTAGAGATCTCTCCTTGGACTTATCCAGCAATAATAGTTAAGTGGCCTTCTTGGTGAACTTCTATTCCTTCCTCACTCTTTTATTCAGCAGCCACAGAGAACTTGACAGTAATATTTAGCACAAGGATATCTGGTCCTTTTATTCTAATCCCAAGAGTGAGAAAAAATACAACAAACGTATTATAAGCTAAATATATATTATTATCTACAAGAATCTTCAAGATTAAATAATATTCAAGGGAATATATAGAGGATTTGGAGCCCAACTCTTCTGTTAAAACCCAAATTAAGAATGGCGCCATTTCTGATATACTCTTTTTCTCTGGCAAAAATTAAATAATGTGTTAAAATGCCCTTGTTCAACCCCAGCAATTCACCCTTATCAAGTTAGCAACCAGCTTAGTTAATAGGACTTTACCCATAACCAGCAGGTTGTAATACCCAAAAAGTTAAATTTCCAGTTGCTATCACAGGTGGCATCACTTTCATAGCAAATAATAAATCCCTTAGTCAATCAGCAATAAAACCCAATCACTTCTACAAGCAATTTAATAGTCAATATGTAAATTAAAAACTTAATTGTTTGTTTATTGTTGGGGACAATATCTTATAAAACATTATCAATATGATGGATCAAAACCCAGAAAATTGAAAAATATTTGTTTGGGATAATTTGCTGAATAATAGTCATTATATAAAAATGATAACTCCTATATCCACTAGTGGTCCTTGACTCCTAGCGAATAAGCAGACTTTTAATCATGGTTGGCGGGATATTATGGTCATATCCAAAATCCAAACGGGTCTGAATTCAGGGGTGACAGCTTTAATAGCTCAAGTCACAGAACTCTATGAAAGGCGCCTGGAATTTTTACCTCTTACCTAGTACAGCGCCCTACCTCATCAGTTAAAGTAATCAGCTGGTGGGCAAAAATTAGAAATAATCCCCCTGAGACCATGTAATGTTGGCCAACTCCAAAGCTGCCAGAATTTCAGAGGAACAATAATATGTGTTTTAAGATTTCCCAAGATGCCCATGGTGGGATGTGGGGTCACCAAAAGGAATTTAGTTTAATTAACTGTCTCAACATAGAGCCAGCTTCTTTTTCCACCCACAATTAACTTCTAATAAGTGGACTTATGAAGAGGCAAAGGATTCAAATATGGGTGAGTTCAGCAGCCCTGAGCACATCACCAACTGGTAAGAGGAATTCATGGACATCCAGTTCTAAAAGATGAGTCCATTGAAACCTTTGCCTAACAATTCTATCAAGAAGCCCAGATACTTGCTAGGTAAGGAGTGTTGATTAGTTTTAACGCTTGAATTGCAATGAAATTGGCGCCGCAAGGCCATAACAAGCTGATTCAGGCTATGATCTACACCTTTGTAAGGAGAGTGTCTATAACTCTCCTGTTCCCAGCGTGTAAGTGCTCAGAGCATAGGCCCAACGCCAGGGAACTAGCCGTTAGAATAAAATTTTTATTGCCCAGCAGAGGGTGCTGGAGCAATAATAACATAAGCAAAGAAATGCTAGAAACAACCAGCCAAAACCGTCGCGGTGCACACTGAGAGAGGGGGTACATGACCCAGGTTGGAGGGGACCTGGACGAACCAACGGTGCATGAGGTGATAATCTAATTATGTTCAAAATGGCAAGTTTAACAGAGCACAAGACCTCCTCAAAGGGGTCCACGCACAGGATCATTCAAAATAGCATATAAAAAATGATAAAAATGGGGTAATTTTACTTGGGAAGTCGACCAACAAAGAATGTTGGTTAGGGAAAACACATTTAAGCGTCGACAGGGGAATATGGGGTTTGCTGCAGTGGACCCAAGCACTGACTACCAATAGGGCAACGCTCCCATCTGATTTAGTTTAATAAGCTGAAACTGACTTCACTCAAGTGATCAATTGAAGTTGGATTTGACAAAACGTGTTGTTTCATAAATGGAATGGTTTCTGAAACCCTGTTCCTTGACTAACCTAATAGAACCATCCGCGTTAATTTGGTAGACCATCCATTTTAACGCCTGGGCCGATGTGAGGGGCTGGGCATTTGGCACCCCACTAGTACCAACCTGGGCATATTTTGCCCATACCCAGCATTGGTCTAGGGTGTGCCTCAGGTCAGGGAGGGCATATAGCTTCACCTTCTGGGCCTCCTGGCGCCCATCCTTATCTTTGGGGTTGGTCCCCACTATAATGTCATGTGCACATGACATTACCCTCTCCTCTCGATGGGGTTCAACCCCCCTTTAGAGGCTTACACAAGGGAAAAGTTCTTGTGGGCAGGGCCCAACTTCATGGCAGCAACGGTCGGTTTAGGTGGGATCCAGCAGCCTGGGGGAAACGCTTGTGGAAGGCTTCAATAAGATCTTGGGCATGCACACAGTTGCGCGCTGGAACCCAACTGTTCTCTGCAGCGGCATAGCCCTTCCAGGATACCAGGTACTTGAGTCTTCTTTTAACGCGGCGGGAGGCAACTATTTCTTCCACTTCCCACTCTGGCGCCCCATCCACGAAATAAGCCTCAGGAGTCTCTGGTGGGGGGCCCTCAAACAACGTCAGTTTGATCTCATGAAACACAGAGAAGATCCAGAATGAGGGGGGGATATCTAGCTGGTATGAGTCATGGCCCACCTTTCTAACAACGCGGTATGGGCCAATCCTCTTTGATCCCATCTTCTTACATGGCTGCTTGATAGGGATGTTAAGAGCATCAAGCATCACGAGATCCCCTTCCTTGTACGCTGGACCCACTTGGCGCTTCCCATCAGTGTTCTCCTTATACACCTGCATAGCCACCTCCAAGCTTGTGGAAACCCCCTGGTGGATCTTCTTGAAAGTTTTTTCAAAGTCCACCACCGCTTCAACCTTAGACCCACAGCTGGGCTCCATGTTAAAGGTGGGTTAAAGCCATAGTTGGCTAATGGGAACAACCAATCGATGAGTGCAAGGTATTGTTGTAGCTAAACTGGGCCATGGGAAGGTGAGAAACCCAATCTGAATTATCTGCGGCGGTGTAACACCGCAGGAACTGCTCCAAGCACTGGTTCACTCGGACAGTCTACCCATCTGATTGAGGGTGATAGGCAGTCAAATGGCAGGGGCAAATATGAAGAGTCTTACACAACTCTTCTCAAAAGACGGAGGTGAATTGGGGTCCCTGGTCACTAGTAATCTCTTGAGGAACCCCATGGAGCGCAAACACATGCGTGAAGAAGAGCTTAGCCATCTCAGCCACAATTATTGTAGTTCTACAAGGAATGAAGTGGGAAAACTTCTTAAAATGGTCCACCACCATGAAGGCATAATAACCATAAGAGACAGGTAGTTCCACAATAAAATCCACCAATAGGGAAGTCCAGGACCCTTCAGCTTTCTGGACTGGTACCAACAACCCTACTAAAGATTGACGATTTAATTTAATTTGGTTGCAGATCAAACACTCCTTACAATACCGCCCCACCTGAGCAGGCAAGCCCTTCCAATTATATGTGCGGCATATTAACTCCAATGTCTTTGCTTTCCCAGGATGTCCAATGGTGAGTCCATCATGATGGTCCCAGATGTTTCCCAGGCGAAGTGGTCCAGCAGAAACCCATAGGCGCCCTTTAGACCATACCATCTCATCCTTCACGTGGTAGCCCCTGAAGAGATCCTCTTGATTTAACTCTCACTTAGCAAGTACCATAGTATATTCAGCTGCTAATGGCTGGGAAAGGACTACCTTCCTGAACATACTATATTCCTCCGAGTTTTCCAGAGGTGCAAGCGCTGGCCCATTGTCCAGGGGAGAGGGTCATTGAGGAAGAAGTTTACTTGGTGGAATCATTACTTGTGTGTTGTGAACTTCTACTTCCTTGGGATCTGGCACTAAATCAGGGTTGCGACTTAAAGCATCCACCAAACCATTATCCTTGCCCTTGGTAAACTCATATGTGAATGCGAATTGGGCAAGGGTCTCATGCCAACGGGTCTGCCGTGGGGTTAAAACATGAGGAGCGCGGTAGTACAGCAAGGCACGTTGGTCTTTACATAACCAGAAAGGTTGGGATGAGCCATCGCAAGTGATGATGCCAATAAGTCAGCGCCGCCACCACTGCCAATAACTCCTTATCATAAATGGCGTAATTCAACTCTGGCAAAGACATTTTCTAGAAAAATATCCCACCAGATGCTTTATCCCATCTTCGCCTACTTGTAACAAGGCAGTCACTATGGCAAAGTTAGAGGCATCAGTAGACACAATGAACTCCTTTGAAGGGTCAACATGGCGAAGAACAGACGTGGACAACAGGGTGCACTTCACTGCTTGGAAAGCATCCTTCAGAATGGGGAACCACTGAAGCACCTTGGCACCGCTAGCCTTGTATAGGGGAGTCGCCACCTCAGATATATTGGGAGTGAACTTTTTGAGGAATGTACACGTCCCCAAAAAGCTCCT
>JAKSZP010012611.1:0-31088 GCA_022478985.1 Massospora cicadina
TTTTAGTCCCGTGAGGACCTGTGGCTGATGGGTGTGAAGCCAGATATTTCATCAGGGAGTGAGGGTTTGATGGATTGTTGAGGCCCAAGGCGCGGGAGAAGTTGGAGAGGGCTGCGCGGGACCAGTGTTGGGAGGGGAGCATAGGGGTGATGACGGCCGCAATCCAGATTCCCAGGATCTTGGCAGCATGGGCTTTGAAGTTGAGCAGTCCCATGCCACCATGATGATGAGGGCCAAACATGACCTCTAGCCATACTGGTGGTGGGTGGCCTGACCAAAGCCATCCTTGCAGAAGGGCACACAAGGATTTGAAAAAGCCTGGGGAGAAGGGGATGGCGTGGGCTCCAAACCAGACTTTGGAGAGGAGCATAGAGTTGGCTAAAACAGCCCTGCCAGTAAGGGAAGTAGGGTGGGCTCTGAGGGAGGTGATGCGCTTCGTCACGTTGTCTAGAATACGACTTTCCATTACTGCTGATGCATACCCACCTGCCTCCATCCACACACCCAGATGGCGGACAGGCCCTATGGTAGGGCGTGGCACGAAGGGGAGCACTAGTGGGGCGGTGTGGGATGAGCAGGGAGGGCGAGCACGTGTGTGAGCAGATGGGCCGGGCTGGGCGCTGGTCGCTGGGGCCTAGAAGGTTTGATACCGACCAAGGAGGATGATTTCGGTTTTGGAAGCGTTCAGTGCAGCATTACTTACCTGAGAATACTCCTGGATGAGAGCTTCAAGCGCGCGTGCATCTTTATTATTAGACACCCCAACCACACATTCATTTGCAAACGCCATCATCTTGACTGGGGCTTGGCCTGGCACATGGACCCCAGTGATTTGGGCATTCACATTTCGAAGTAGTGGGTCAAGGCTGAAGTTGTATAAGAGTGGGCTAAGGGGGTCCCCTTGTCGCAAGCCCCTTTGAGGGCGGACTACTTCCGTTAGGAAGCCAGGGCCACGTACTGCCATTGTTGCAGATTCCGTGAGCAGCATCACCCAGTTAATGAAGCGAGGGGGTAAGCGGAATTGATGGAGGCAGGCCCTGAGGTATTCCCTTTTTACTCTATCATAGGCCTTCTGTTGGTCCAAGAATACAAGTGCCCCAGAGGCTGTGGACTGGCATGCGTTAGCCACAGAGTGCACGTTGTCCCAAATCAACCTTCTGGGTATGAAACCAAATTGTTCTGGGGAGATGGTGGCAGATGTTACAGTTCCTAAATGGTTAGCCATGATTTTTGTTAAAATTTTTGTATCCGTGTTAGTTAAAGAAATGGGGCGCCAGTTGGCTAAGTCTAGCTTGTCTCCTTACTTAAAGAGTGTGACGGTGAAGGCCTCTTGTCCTCCTGGTAGGAGGCGCGTTACCAGAAGGCTCTGGTTAAGTGAGGCAAGCAGTAGTGGGGATATATATTTGAAGTACTTTTTATAGAATTTATATGGAATACCATCTGGGCCTAGGCATTTCTAGTTTGGTGCACCGCGGATGGCTGTCCATAATTTATTCAGAGTAATCAAATTCATTATTTCCAGGTATTAGAAATGGTGCGGATGTGGGTTTGGTCGAGAAATTCTGCCACTTCAGCTGGCTGAATTGGATCAGATTGGTATAACTTGGAGTAATACTTTTTTACTTTGATTGCCACTTCAGCTGGCGTATCCGCGACGGAATCATCTGATCTCTGCACCTGTGTGCAGGCCACACTCTGGCATGGTGCAAAAAATTTTTTAAAAAAATATGTGGTGCACTTGTCACCCTCTGTAATGAGTTTGGCCCTGTACTGAACACAAACCTGATGTTTGTGTGCCTTTTGAGCGCGTTGAGGTGGGCAGCTGCCTCCGCCCACTTCCAGCCCCATGCAGGGCTGTAGCCTGTGGCTGGGATGTTGGACTCCAGGTGTGCCAACTCTGCCAAAGCACATGAGATTATGGCTGATGTGGCTTGTGAGCGTCAGGAGGAGAGGTGGCGAGAGTGGCGGATGGTATCCTCTTTGAAGGCTGTCCATGTGGAGATGGGGTCTGCGCAAAACGGTTTAACAAACTCTTTTTCCAAAGTTGCTGATCCCACCCAAGTGGAAAATCCTGGTGATGAAAGTTCGGGAGGGCGGAGTTTGCACCAATGTGGGGCCTTAGCCACTGTGACAGGTAAGTGGTAGGTTATTGAGACCAGCTGGTGGTTGGAGAATTCAATTTTTGTTGTTTGATAGTGGGAAATGTGGGGTTGGTTTTCGCCAGCATAAGGATAAGGTCAATGCGGGTCATGGACCTTAATTGGCCATTGTGGAGATGGGGGCGCATCATGTTTTTGAGCAGCGGGGCTCACCATGGCAGTGCATTTATTAACCCAAGGGTGGCCTTTAGAACGCAAAGTTATACGTGACCCTGGGGGGCATGGGAGGAGGAAGGCCAACGGTCCGTTGGTGTGTTTAGCCAACAGTTCATGTTGCTGACTAAGAAAGGGTCTGGGGGTAATGGGAAGGATTTAACTGAAAAAAAAAAAATTCTTGACGCTCTTGTGCACAGGTTGGGGCATAGATGTTGATGATAGCATGTGCCACGTCAGCCCACAAGAAAGTGACAATGAGGACTCGGCCATTTAGGAAGGATTCTGATGATAAAAATTTGAAAAATTTGTTTTTCCAAACTAGCACCCCACAGTACTCTGACCAAAAGGATAGGGATGGGAGGAACATGTTTTCAAGCATCCTCGGAACCTCATGGACAGTGGGACTCCTGGATGGCCAGGATATCCATGGGTATTTTTTTTTGTAAAAAACTCAGTTTCCTAGCCCAGGATGGCGAGGCCTTGAGTCCGGCGAATTCAATGTCCCTTAGAGTGAAGGTTTCCCCCATCGCACCTTAGGTGCAAGGGGGTGGGCACCCAGGCCCACTAGCCTTCTCTAGATCCCCACAGGCCTTCACAGCAGCGTGGGTGTTTGCAGCAACGCTATTGGTAGTTTTGTTGATTTTAGCAGAAAGGTTCAAGTTGGCTTTTGCCTTCGCTTTTTTTTTCCCCAAAGCTGGACAAATTTTTTGCAGTGCGGATGAGTTCAGTGCACCTATGAGCGGGTCAAAAAAACATTTTCAGTTAGGTTGACCCCCAAGTCAGTTTCAACTGGAGCTTGGTTGCAAAGATTGGGTGAGATCGAGTCGCCCATCAGATCCTCAGATTGGGTGGCTCAATCAGCATGGGCTTCCCAATCTGATTGGTTAATGGATTCCCAAGTTGCTTCCACCGCAAAGGTCTCAATGTCCTCCTGGCGTTGGGAGTGTGGGATAGCAGTGGTGACTTTGGCCACTTCCTTGGCCGCAGCCCTGCAGGCCTGCTTGGCCTTCTTCCGCTTTTGTGGGGAAATAGGTTTTACTAGTAGGTAGCAGCCTTGTGCTCCCCATGGGAAAGCCTCTTTGGTGCTTGCAGTTGGTTCGTAGTGCGCCTCTCCACTGGCCATGGCCGCTGAGGGGTGCTCTTGGAATGTGATGCCCTCCTTGGTGGGGCATGCATGTGCCTTATGGCCAAATGCGTCACAGTGGGTGCAGATGGGGGGTGCGTTGTCCACGGTTACCCGGAAAGGGTGGGTGGTATGCCCTCCAATATCAATATATGTGGAGTGCAGGATCTGGGTTAGGTCCTTCGCAATCTCCTCTGTTGGGGTCAGAACTGTGATGGCTTTGCCAGTGCACAGGTGTGGCATCAGCATGAAGTGTTGCATTTCAAAAGATTGTATTTCGCCATATATGGCGAGACCATCTTTCAGGTGTTGTTCCAAAATGTCACGTTTTACTGTAGTAGGCAAAAAGTCAAACGTGAGGAAAATTTGGTTGGATTTTGTCCATCTGGTGCGTTTGGTTTTGATGACCCGTTGCCCTTCAGGGAGGTCAATCACTATGCGCACTGCAGCAGCCTCATCTGCTGCTTCCTTGTTTTTGAAACTGAGGTCCAGCCAACTGCGTGACATGGAGTGAGGTGCAACATACACTGCGGTTGGAAAAAAGTGTGCACATCCCCACAGAATTTTTCCCATAGAGCTGTTTGTTGGATGTCCAGAAACACACGGACTTCATATTCTACCAACAAGAGTGGTTGGGAGTGTGGCGTGTTGATGTACTGGTTGCATCGCCCTTGCCAAGCGAGGACTTCTGGGGAAATAGTGACCGCCAGTTTTTTTAAATTTTTTTCTATTCCACCAGTTTCTTCAGGGCGTTTTCAAACATTTGAGGCCGCGGGCCTACCATCTGCTCCTCTTACCTTACTTGCCCAACTGCTCCCTGACATGGGCGCAGACTAATATCCTCTGTGAGATTATCAAACTAGAATCAGACTTGAATTGAATAAGTTGCAAAAGTGATTGCATCGAGAAAGAAAAGTTGTGACTCATCACTGAAGCAATGAGGAGATGCGACCACCATTATGGAGAGCAGCAAGTGGGGACCTTCCCTTTGTTGTGGTGATTTCATTTGGGGATGTTGAATGGTTGACTGGATCTAAATCGTCGCTTATTATAAACCAAAGATATCTTTTTTTTAGTACTAGATGGTCCCTAAACCAAAGATATCTTAAGTATATCTGAACTTGAATTTGTGGCCTACTGATTTCACTTAATTATATTTGACTATGATGACATGGGCTTGAGGGCTTTGTTGGTTAGGTTGAACTTAAATTTAAGTGTTGATTTAATGACTTGGGCATGTGGGCTTTGTTGATCTATGTTGAAATTAGTTTTTAATGTCAGTTGAGTTTTTGATCGAATTAATTACTAATTAGTGATACAAATTGCCTTGGTATGTGCTGCCAATTACATGTAAAAATGAATTGGTTCAGCTATTTTGAAGTCATGATGAAACGCCATCTCAAGGATGATGATGGTGTTTACACTGACCCTGAGGCTGAGCATGATGCCCTGAGTTGAAGTATTGTAGACGTTCTTACAAACTTTTTATGTGGCAAAATGCCACTGAAAGTAAGATGTTATGAGTAAGATGTGGTTATCATTATCCCATATAATTAATCCTTAAGTTGACACTAATAAAATAGATTCAACTAATAGATTAAGTTTATAATTTAGCTTGCAAACTTTTTTGCATTTAGTATTTTACTTTATACTAGCCAGTATTTACTTGGGATCAGTAAGATTAGGGCGGCGTGGCATTGTCCAAGTAAACTACAGGATATATGATATAAGTGCTACCAAAAAGTTATATTTTAAATTCTAAATCACCATCCTGTCTATTGTCCTCACACAATAGATGCACAACACTGCATTGCACACCTGACGAAAAACCAACCATCATAACAAAGCCCAAAAGTCACAAATGGCGCTCATGGCTGGGACCGCAGATGGTGACCAGTATCAACGTTTGAGTGACCAAATTTCGCAGATGAAGAATGAATACACCAGAAATTAATAATCTCGATGATGAATTAATGCTATTAATGAGTCAAACAATCATCTCCATGGAGAATTGAACCAGTGCAAGAAGGCAATGAAAGAAAAGGACCAAGTGATTTCCACCTTGCAACTATAAGCTACTAGTCTGAATAAGGAAATAGAAAAGTAATATTAAACCCCGAAATCATGTCAGTTGGAAAAATGAAATCAATGAGCAAATTTGAACTCTGGCTGATGGGCGTTGTCATTGTGCTACAACCCACTCGACTGGAAATTCTTCCAAATATTATGAGGACGAAGCTTAAGAAATAGCTACTGAAATGGACGCTGGGCCACGTTGATAACTGCCTAGCAATTTGATTTCTCACGTCAACACTAACACCTCAAACTGGGATACAATGCCCCAACGCCCTAGTACTCCTGGTTCTGGTCAACAACTTAGTAATCATGATAACCAGGATTGGGGAAGCAATAATTTCAAACCAGCAAACCTGCCAGCCTTTGACAAGAATGGAAGTATTACCACCTTCATCAAACGCTTTGAAATGGCCATGCATGGGGCCAGAGACCATAACAAAGCAGCTACCATGATTAACTGCTTGGATGAGTGGAGCATTGAGTTGATTATGCCTCACATTAATGAAAATCCAACATATGCCGAAGTCAAGGAGGCCGTTATTTATGAATTTGGAGGTCCAGAATGGATGTTGACCAGAAAATTAAAGTTTATGAACATCAGCTTTAAGAAAGATGAAGCAATTGACAAATTTGTGGATCAATTCTATTGTGAAGCTCAAGTTCTCTTAGGCGCGCAGGCTATGGTCAATTTTGACGCCAAGATAGCACTAGAGCATGCAATAGAACCTTACATAATCTATCAAACACTCTATTGCCTGCTTTTCATGCAAAACCTTGTGACATCTGAATTGGCTGACTATTTACACAGATGCTCAAAAAATTATGGCCCTCCTAATACTGGTTACAGATTGGGAACCACTGCCTTTGCTGGAAAGTCCTTCAAAACCAATAAGAAGATTAACACCTCACAGCCAGTGAGTGAAATTACTTGCTTTAATTGCAATCATAAAGGTCACTATGCTTCCTGATGCCATTAGCAAAATGTCAATATAGTCCTTCCCAATACCGTGTAGGAGGAGGGAAAAGAACAAGCACAATAGCTGTGGGATGCTCTATTGTGCCTGCAACACCAGTCCCACCTGATCAACAAGCAAACGATGGCCACGGGGCCTTGCTTAACAATAAAAACAATTATATTTTAGTATCAAATGAAGATTCCTCAAATGTACATGTGGTAACTCGCTCCCAAAGTAAGGTTGTCACACCTGAAGCCTCTGAAGAAGTCGCTAAACCCTATGTGCAACAAATACTTGAAAATATTCCAGCTGTTGGGCTTATGGGAATGACTAAGTTCAAGGAAAGAGATTTAGTAATATATTGTGACACTCATAGTGCAGGCCGTGCGCACAAGCTAGCCTCACTTTGGAAGGGTCCATTTATTATATTGGAGAAATCATCTGAAGATGTATATACCATTAAGGATCAAGGCGGCTGGGTTGTGAATTGAGTACATGCTAAGTTCCTTCATCCGTATCATAAAGAAGAATAATAATAAATAATAATAAAAAGAAAAAATAATAATTAAAAATACAAAGTAAAAAAGAAAAAAATAATAATAATTGCAAGCCATAGAGTTTATTTCATAGATTTGATGCCTCGCTGGCATTAGAACTAGGTATCCCCTCTTTGTTAGGGGAGGAGAGCGCGACCAAGCTGGAGAATCCTGCAACAGAATTGGAGATGCGCCAAACCCAAGGAAGCTCGGCAGCAGGCACGCTGGCCCTGTCAGCTTAGGAAAGGCTATTGAGATAACATTTGAACTTTGAGGAATGCGAAGAGTTAGACAGTGTGACCAAGGAAGAAGAGTATCTGCTGCTTATATCCAGTCAAGAAGGGGGATGTGTTGAATGGTTGACTGGATCTAAATCATCACTTATTATAATCTAAATATATCCTAAGTATATCTGAACTTGAATTTGTGGCCTACTGATTTCACTTAATTATATTTGACTATGATAACATGGGCTCAAGGGCTTTATTGGTTAGGTCAAACTTATTTTAAGTTTTGATTTAATGACTCGGGCATGTGGGCTTTGTTGGTCTATGTTGAAATTAGTTTTTAATGTCAGTTGAGTTTTTGATTAAATTAATTACTAATTAGTGATACGAATTGCCTTGGTATGTGCTGCCAATTACATGTGAAAGTAATTTAGTTCAGCTATTTTGAAGACATGATGAAACGCCATCTCAAGTATGATGATGGTGTTTACACTGACCCTGAGGCTGAGCATGATGCCCTGAGTTGAAGTATTGTAGACATTCTTACAAACTTTTTATGTGGCAAAATGCCACTGAAAGTAAGATGTTATGAGTAAGATGTGGTTAATATTGAACCCTATAAATAACCCTTAAGTTGACACTAATAAAATAGATTCACCTACTGGATTAAGTTTATAATTTAGCTTGTAAACTTTTTTGCGCTTAGTATTTTACTTTGTACTAGTCGGTATTTACTTAGGATCAGTAAGATCAGGGCGGCGTGCCATTGTCCAAGTAAACTACAGGATATACGATATAAGTGCTACCAAAAAGTTATATTTTAAATTCTAAATTACCATCCTGTCTATTGTCCTCACACAATAGACGCACAACACTGCATTACACACCTGACGAAGAACCAACCATCATAACAAAGCCCAAAAGTCAACAGGGGGAGACAGAATTTTTTATACCTAATGAAATTTAAATTGATCAGAATCATTTGGTAATTAAGGCTTTATTAAAGAAAGTACAAAGTAACCCAGTACTCTGCTATAGGCAGAGCGCTGGGTTTTTATAGCATAAACAGGGTGAGGGAGGGGCTTGCACACTTTTATGACAACTGAGTGGTTGCTGAATATTCACAAAGACATCAATATATGTCCATTGTTACTTTCACAAAAGTTATCCATTGTTTGCAGGGACCTCATAAATTGAATACAGTGGAAAATTCATCAAATGCTTCAGCTTTGTGATTCTTTGTGACTTCTTTGAGCATTGTTATTTTGCCCTCATCATTTTTCCCGCTTGGTTTTTTTCACATTGTCACATCCAAGGGATTTTTTATTCATTTTCTTTGGAGTTTTTCCAATAGGGCATGGCAATTTCGCCTCTTTTAGGATTTGATTGTAATCCGGTAGAATGTGAGCATACTTCTCTTTGTATGTACCAATTTTTGTGATGTATGCTTCAGTGGATTATGTGATAATGGGAGAGTCAAAGAGCCTACTGGCTTGGATTAGGACTAGCACAATCTGGGGGACGGCAGCCAATCATTGCTCATATAGGGTACGCCCCAAGTCCACTATTTTAGCAGCACTTCTCAGAACTTTCCCTTTCTTTGTCTAAAAGAGGTGTAGCTTCATTACCAGCCTTATAGATATGGCAGTGATTCTTATAATTTTCCTAAAGCCAGGACTTAAAAATCTGCTACAAAGATTGTTATAGTCCATTTTTTGTCTCAACTTAATTCTCAGGTTAATGCATATTGAGAATACTTTGGAAAATTCAATATTTTTTGGAAGATCTTTATTTAATTTAGGTTTCCTCAACCCACTAATGAATAGTTGTTGCTACACTGTCATTCATAAGGCTTTTTTAACGTTAAATTATTATTAATTAGCATAGCTTTTACTGGCTATTATTTATCAAGTGATGGTGCATTCCCCTTTCTTATTAAAAAATCACTCTATACTTGGTTTACTCTCCAAAATAAAGCCCATTTCTCTTAAAATAGCTTTTTATAATTTTTAACAAAATTTACCAGTCTAAGGCCCTGGCATGCTGGTAAGGGAGGGGAACACCAGTTACAGACTGGCATGTTAGTTCAGCATTTGTGTTTCACAACCAGGAGTGTTGTGAGAGGAAGGATAGGGGATGACAACGTTCCAGGAGCCAGTCAGGTGGGGGTGCATGAGCTCAAGAAGGAGTTGAAAAATGCCAGTGAGCTCACCCTGGTAGGCCTTCCAGATGACTGAGGTTATCAGCATTTGAATGTCTGATGCATCTTGTCTGGGTGAGGCATATATATAAGCGGATGTTTTGTGTGTTTTTCCCCAAAACGCCCAAATTTGGGGGACATTAAATTTTAACATTTTAACATTATCTGATGTCTGGTTTGGTTTCCAATACAACCTTTTCTTCCAGATAATGAGGAGATTCTCTTCCGGTATGAGTTTGCATATGTAAAGTTAACTTAAAAGGCCTTGTAAGATTTGTTTTTTTACATTATTTCCAAGTTATTCTTTCATTATTTGATTGTGAACTAGACAGCCCACAAGATGTTTAGCAGCAATGTCACTAGCATTACCTTTACCCTCATGTTCTCCTTACTTTTTATCTGGTTTTCTGGATCGGAGCATTTAGAAGTTTAAAGGTGGTTGTTTGGACAGCATGTGGTAGAGGCCTCTTGCACCTGCCATGGGATCTCCAGGGGAAACGTCAACGCTTTTTTGGAATTGGATTTCTAGTTGATTCCCTTCTTGCTTCCCTTCCCACAAATTCACCCATTGTAAATCGCTTGATTGTATTTCCCTCTTTGAGAGTCCTAGTTTGCGTGCACTGGTATTTTTTTTAAGGGAATGATGTTTCAATTGGTGAACATGCATTGTTTTCCTAAGGTCATGACATAAGAAATCTGCTAAAATGATGGTTGCAATTTTATAATACCATCTCAACCTAATTGTGAATCAATACAATTCTGAGATACTTTAATATTTTCATATTTCCAGCAGGTTTCAGGAAAATTTAATCCTTGATCCACCTGCAAATGATTGCAGGAACACTGGAATTTGCTATTCTTTTTGAAGCCTAATTTATTATTAATTCAAATAGCTCTTTCTGGGCTACTAATTATCAAGTGAGAGTGTGTTCCCGCTTTCCTCACATGGTAATTCTACTGTTTTGGTTTGCCCCCTAAAATAAATCCCATTTTCACTTATAATAACATTTTCACAAATTTGTTTATATATAATTTATCAGTTCAGGGGTCCTGGCATGGCTGGCGAAGGAGGAGAACACCATTCTGGACTGCCACATTAGTTCAGCGTTTGCGCCTTGTAACCAGGAGAGCTATGAGAGGAAGGTTAGGGGGAGGCCGACGTTCCAGGAGCCATAATTAAGTTGTGGTGAACAAGTCCAGTTAATGAGTTGTCAATGCGTCAGTTAATGAATTCTGGGAAGCCTGCCAGGTGACAGAGGTTATCAGCACCTGAATATCCACAGCATCTTATTAGGTGGGACATTTATCTGGATGGATGCTTTGTGTGTAAATTCCCTAAAACGCCTAAAATTAGGGGGTTTTTAATTTCCTTTTTGGTATAGTTTTTGGTATGTTTTGGCTACCATTTTGGTTTCTGACACAACCTAGTCTATTAGATGACCAAGGCAACTCTCTTTCAGTGTAGATTTGCACATTCCAAGTTAACGTGAAAGGTGTTGGGATCCTTGTTTGTGACACCTTGTGGAAAAGGTAGTTTTATACCACCCAAGTGCTATGTTATTGTTAATAGCATATCACACCCAGCTGAGCGTGATTGAAGCTTTTAGAACTACTTGATGTAAGCATTTTATTTGTCAGCAATATTCCTAAGCTTTTTATAGAGTTTGCCATTTTTTTCTGGAATCCTTGACTTATTATACTTAATGGCATTGTGGGGGCCAATCCTTGCTTTAAGCCAGGATTTGGCGTTGGCAGATTTAAGGTCCTCGTGGACAGCAGCTTCCACCATGACGTGATTTATGGGAAGCTTCATCAATTTGAGTGTATCTTCAGTGTGGACATTCACCAAATTTTGAAGAAAATGTTACCTCAAATGGTATTTGTGTGTCAAGCTATCACTTCACAGCACCAGCGGAGAACTTTTTGCTCACGCCATATGATATCTGTTGTGAGGTTTATAGCCTTTGAAATCCACTGGATGTCTGTAAAATAAAGAATTTTAAAGCTTCCCATTGCTTGATATCATGGGCGGAGATGCCTCCGCATGAAAGGATATCTTTCTGGACTAATGTATAAACATCGGCAAATTGTGGGATACATCTTCAATTGTTGACTGGTTCATGTCAACAATTTTTTTCCATTTGATGAGCTTTTTTGGATGTTTAAGAATTGTTTTTGTTGATACTCTGATGAATACAAATCAAAATGGATGTAATGGCTACTTCATCAGAATTTGGCCTGATGAGATGTTAAACAAGTGGTGGGGTTAATTGTAGGTAGGGCAGTTCCCAAAGGAGATTTTTGGCTTCATTCTACACTGAACTATCTTCAGTAAGTTCAATGAGAACTTTCCCCATATATGAAGTGACTTATGATTTTTTGCTATCATGACAGGTAAGGTTCTCAAGGAATACCCTTGGAGGTACTCTAATAGCTTAAGGTGTTGTTTCAGGATCATGTCCTTAGTGCCCAGATGGCTGCCACTCTGGCGGCTTATCCTAGGTTGATCCTAGGGCAGGAGGCGCAGATGCTGCATTAGCGGTGGTCTGCATTAAATCCTGATTGCATAATAATTTAATTATAAAAGTTTGGTTGCCTGAGGTTGTATCCAAAAAGTTTTTTCATGTTGATTGTGGGGTTGAATGCCAAGTCATTTAGATTCACTCAGGCCTTGTAACTGAGAACTTAGGTTGCATCAGTGGTCAGGTCTCTGTCATTTAATAAAACATATGATGGAGTACATTTAATAATTAAACTTTTATGGTGAGCCATCCAGTTTTATGAGCTAATATCTGCTGGAAGGTTATCCTTACTGTAACTGTATGCTTGTCAAAGTTGTGGTTATACTACTCTATAGGTGCAGAAGGTCACTGAATGATTGATTGCTCTTTCTAAACTTTTCTGGGTCACTTTTGATCTAAAATGTATTTTAGGCAAAGGGGAATATACCTAGCTAAAACCATTAAACATTTCAAATAAAGCATTCACCATCTGATTGATAAACGCAAAATAGACTTTTTGAATCATCAAAAAAACTTACAAGATCTATTAATCTAATAATCAACCAATCACGAACCACTTACTAAAACCATTGAGCTTATCAATCAACCAAATAACCACTAACTACTTGGCATAATTACAAAAACTATCAAATCAATTGGATTTAAAACTTCTTAGCTAATTTGATATACTGAAAACCATATCATCATATATAAACTTCACTTCCTAAATAGATTTTTATTTTTTTATAAAAATTAAGAAGCCAGCTTTAAGTGATTATGTACCTACTACCATCCATCTATGTTAAACCTTGAAAGCTATGTATTCTGTAGTTTTGGGTGATCATTCCACACACATGCCACGCTTCCTTTTTAATATAGTTACATACTAACAAGGGAGCTTCATAACTTTTTTTAGGGAATATTAAAGCTAAAAAATATTCTAGGGTCATTGGTATAATTCATGATAAAAAATGTATATCTCTCAAACAGTCAAAGTGAAGATCTAGCAAATGTAGCAAATTGTAAAACTGTTTATTTATCTGAGGTGAGATGACCTGGGGACAATAACGCACCATTTAATGGGGAATTTGAATTTATAGGAAAGGAGGATAGTCCCTGGTAAACCTCCATGCGCAGCATTCTGATAGGCCAGAAACCCATGGGCTTCTTTGCTATTTGCTATCTCAGCTCAATGCATTGGTGCTCAAAGCCAATAAAGTCATATTTTGTCCCCTAACCAAAGTTCACAACCAGGATCAAACTTGGGAAGCAGTAGTCATTGAGTGCATACTCTACCACTAGGCACCCTCTCCTCAGATTGTAAACTGTTTAACAACATATTATAGATCTGTTCGTATCTTTAACTTAATAGATTGACATAATGTCAAACATCATATAATAGTTAAGTATTGAACTTTATATAGATCCTAACCTTTCTCAATTGCTTTGGAAATTTCATTAAATCTGTTTTTTATAAAAATATCATTTTTTAATATATATATGTATGCAATTATATATGTATTTATATGACACATTAATTTTATTTTTTAATTTTTAATTTTTATTTAAAAGTACGTTACTGGAGTTGACACACTCAAGAGATGGGATAGGCGAGTAAATGGGAAAATTTTTAAAGTGGGTTACAAATGGAGTTTTTCAGTGATATTTTCACAACCTTAGCATTGCGCCTTGTTGTTGTTTGCTGTTGGGAGAGACCTCATTTACCTTTGGTAAATGGGATATCATGACCATATTTGTTGCACCACGGAAATTTTGAGCATGTGTGAAATGGCCTAAGATGCTACTTGCACATGCTGTTTCTGTGGAATGGAATCCCCAAATAGCCATTAGCTAAAGTTTTTGTTTAGACTAAAGTGAAAGTTATTGACAGCCCTAGCTGGGTCAGACCCTTGGGGGCTTGCAGTGGTGGCAAATTCAGTTACTATAGATCGCTCATAACGCTAAAATAAATTATCTTTTGAAAATTAAGGTCTTGACGCCTTGACCCAGCCTAGAAGAGCCAGTCCTTGACTATGTGGTTGGATTTGTGGATCATAGCTGTGCTAAGTGCACCACTTCTTCCCAGAACCTTACTGCTGTTTACATGAAACATACCTGTGGTGCATCGAATCTTCTTTGCTGCAAACTGTGCATTGCCTGTTCATGGAATTTGAGCGCTCCCCCTGTCCAAATAAGTCATTTAGTAACTCTCCAATGCAGCGTTGTAATTTTGGGGCGGAGCAGTGTCTCACTTGATATTATCCAAGGAGTATTATGGAGTTCAGGAGAGTAAATTATTCCCCAGAAATCCAGGCTGGGATTGGCTGGATTCTTGAGCCCTCAGTTTCTTCATTAGCTGGTGGCGCTAAGTGCTGATTGACTTTAAGAATATTCCATTTTCACCCACAGCTCATTTTATGGGGTTCAAGTTCAATTATAGGTTCTATTTTTAATACTTTAATAAAAGGAGCATCGACTTGGCCTCAGGCGTCACGTCCCATGGCCCTACTAACCCTGAGCGTGAACCTAGGTAATTGAATAGGGTGGTTGGGGATCCTGGGTTCCTGAGAGCTAGGTTTCTAGCTATTTGGATCTTTGCTGCCGATGCCCATGAGGCGAACTCCCTTCTTGTGAGGTTGCAGCACTGATCCATTTCATGAATATGTTACGGCATTTCGTTCAGGGTCTATTAGCCCCATCTCACCTTCAGATGTTGGCCCCCTTAGTGTGGCGATCCTTGCTGGGGGAGCATGAGCCCCAGAACCAAGGCTGTAGAATTGATGTGAGTTATCTGAAAAGTTTTTGCTAAAGGCGATAGCATGTGCAGGTTACTAAATTTTTGAGAAGTGCAAAGTGTTGCCTGGCGACATTTTCCAGACAGAGATGTCTTCCTGAACTTCCATCTTACCTCTGTCCTTTAAATACCCTAAAGTAGCTTCTCTTCCACCTCTTGAGTAGCTATACCTGAACTTGTGATGGGGATCCCTAGGTGTTTGATGGGGTCCTTTGGGCAAGGCATCTGAAAGGGTGGTTGGATAAAGAGAGAGATTTCTTACACCTCTTCACTTTGCTTGTGTTTGTGACTTTTCTTTTTGTCCTCTTTTTTAGGGCCTGGGCGCTTAGAATCTGATAGAATCAAGGCTTTGATTTTGGTTTTGTTGAGTTTGGCTTGGGAGGCTTTTTCATATAGGCTTATTATCTCGTCTACCTTTTGGAATCCGCCTTGGAGGAGACCCCTACCACACAGTCATCTGCAAAGGAAAAACCTTAAGTGGTTTTTTTCCCTTGCATTCAATGCCAGCTAACTGTTTCTCCATCACCAATAGGAGGGGGTCAATTGTGAGGTTGTACAAGATAGGGATAAGTGGGTCGCCTTGACTTAGCCTCTTTCTGGTGTGACAAGAGGTAAAATAAATGAAGACCCTAGAACTAAGAAGGTGGATGACAGCTGATGGTTTGCTATCCATGAGATAAAGGTTTTGGGGAAGCCCTGTTTGTGAAGTATCGCCGCCAAGTATTCCCAGTCAACGCAGTCATATGCCTTAGCTTGGTCTAGAAAGCAAAGTGTGCCCTTAGATGCTCACCCAGTGTGTTTGATAGTTGGTGAATGTTGTCCCAAATGCTCTTCCCTGGGGTGAAACCATGCTGTTGTGGGGCAATGCACTCCTTGGCTTTTTCTGAGAGACTCTTAGCCATTATCTTTCCCATTATCTTCATATCCACGTTGATTAGAGATATTGGGTGCCAGTTTTTCAGGTCAGTACGGTCCTCTTTTTTGTGGAGCACTATGGTATAGGCTTCTACGCCTCCAGGGATCACCCTCCCCTCTTGCGACTTGAGTTAAAGAGAGATAGCATGGGCTTCTTTATTACTTAATAGTGTGCTTTATAGTACTCAGGGGATGCCGTCTGGTCCTGGTGACTTGTTGGTAGGGAGCCTCCGTAGAACCCGTGCTTGTTTATCCTCCGTTATGGGGTCAACAAGCTTGGCTAAATGCTCAGCGTGTTTGAGGACAGCATTGATGAAGTAGTTCTTAGCAACTTCCTCTGTTGGGGCTGCCTTATACAATTCTGAGTAGTAGTAGTGGGTGATGGATGATAACTCTTTTGGGTTGCTAGTGGTTTGGCCTTCGCATGTTTGGAGTTCAGTTAGACTGACATTTTTTGACATTATTTTTAAGTTTGATAGAAAAACTTGGATGGTCAGTCCCCTTGAACAGCCCATCTGGCACCTGCTTGAAGGGCATCCATGTGCATCTGGAGTTGTTTGTGTTTCTTGACAATTTGGTGTCTGTTTTATCTAATCTCTAGCCCACTGTGATGAGTAGCCGCTATGGGGTGGGTATCATTCCAAATAGTTTAATGTCCTCTGAGCTTTGAAAAGCTCTGCTATTACCTTCCTTGTGCGACTAGATGCTGCATGAGTTGGGTTGGTTAGAATTTCCTTTTTTAACCTTTGCCACTGCTGCCATAAGTTATCAGAATCAGTGCATTTGGTTTGTTCATCTACATGACTCTTGGTCTGATATTCTACTTGGACCAGATTCAAGTTCTCTGGCAGCATCCTTTACTAATTTTGGTTCTTGGGTGGTTCTTCCTTTACTTAGATACTAATTTTCACCATTCTGTGGTCTGATAGATATAGGTCGACTGTTGCAAAATCTTAAACTTATGATTTCAATGACGCAGTTATGAGTTTCTAATCCAGTCTAGTGGCGCTGATTAGTTTATTATCTACAATACTTGGCCGCGTCAGATTTAGAAAGTATGATTCTGAGAATGGTTTGGCATCTAGAAGATTTTTTGGTGTCATTAATTGCAGTAATTGGTTCGATCCTATTGGTGGGGCTGTGACATTTGGCCATCTGTCACAATTTTCCTTCCAGCCAGCAATTGAAGTCCCCTAGGTAAATCGTTTCTTCTTGAAGTTTCAAGTCAATTAGGTTTCTATAAAACTTTTCCCTTTTGTCCGCTTCAACAGGGGCATATACTTATGCGGCCTGATATAAATTGGTTCCCCCATTTGAAGGCCAGAAATAGAACCCTTCCTTCCAAATGAGAGTATTAGTCGGTGATTGTGATGGCAGCTGTTGATTTGACTACAAATCCACAAAAGCTGGTCCAGAATGTTCGTGAAGGAGAAAGACCCTGGACTACTCTTCCTCCTTTCCAGTGGTGCACTTGCTCTCCTGCAAGGCAAGAACATCCACCGGTGGTTTATCAGGAGATATCTTTTCTTATCCAGGGACTTATTAGATGAGAGTCCTGCTATGTTGAGAGTCCCAATCATTAGCGAGCCCAGAACGCCTGATATAACTACATGGGGCTAGATTGACCCTGTGCAGCTGCGGTGGCTTGCATGTGCCTGGATCTAGTTATAGGACCCTCATAAATGGTTTGCGCTGGTGGTGTACTTGATTGCCATTCTGGTGGCCCAGAGTTCCAATTTGGGTTCTCCATACAGTTAGCACTGTTGTCCTCCATCCCGTTGAGTGTTGAAAAACTGTTGGCTTGTGAAATGGGTTTGTTGACTGGTACTTGGATGGGTTGGGCTCCATTGCGTACATGTAGGAAGTGTGCGTCGTCCATTTCTGATTGAGATGCCCATTGCTCATGATCTTGTGGCTGCTGGGCTGTCTTAGGAGAGGTCATACTAGATAGGTGCTCTTGTTGTTGCTCAATGTTGCGCTTGGCTTCTTCCTCCCAAGCTTCTGCTTCTTTCTCCTCCTTCTGCTTCTTCTGCTTGGCATTCTCCGCCGCCTTTCTGGTCATCTTCGCTTCTTTATGTTGCTCTGGGGAGAGTGGTTGGACCACCTCATAATTAGCCTGTAATCTCCAGAGGTGGGATGTTAATGCGTCCCCTGATCTATATCCTTCAGACTTTCTTCACACTCAATAAACTTTCTTCCTTCCCATTTAGCTGGACAGGCATTGTTTTTATGTCCTACTTTTTTGCAGCTCATGCATATGGGTGGGCTCTTTTATGAGTGGACTGAGAAATGTGATACTGATTCCCCTCTGGGTCCAAGATGTATGATTTGCATGGTATTAAATTGATGTCACCATCAGCATCCATGTTTGGGCGTATCATTGCTACAGCCTTGTCTGTAGCCAGGTGGGGCAGGAGGCGGTTTTTCTAAATTTCAAGATAGCCTAGTTCTCCATATGCGCTCAGGCCGCTTGTTAGCGCTGCCTCCATGTAGTCCTACTTTTCAGTGGTTGTGAGTCCTTCTAGAACTACAAAAAAGTTTTCACCATCCCAAAAACAGGTGCGTGTGATTGGGATATTGGCTGTAATTTGTTCTGTCTCCTTGCATACTCTCATCTTAGTGCAGGTGACTACAAATGAGGCAGTTATGGCTGCATCCGCAGCCTCAGCAGTATTAAAACCAAGATCTAAGGTTCCAATTGTAAGTTTTTCAGTCAAGCTTACAGCTTCTGGAAAGCGTCCTGGGATAGCCTGACATACTTCTTCATATCTTTGAGGTTCCTCAACGCCAAACTTAATGCGCACACCAAATTCATGTAGGACTTTGGAAATGCATGGCTGATGTTGCCATTTCAGTGAAAATATTGGACCATCTTGAGATAGTCACTGTTTGGGACATATGGTCCCTTTTTTGCGCTATGGTTAAAGGTGAGCAGCTGGACCTTCTGGACCATGTTATTCCTCTTCATCGCTGCTGTATAGTTGTGTGAGTTCAGTGGATTCAGTCGCTTTGTCATCCCCAGATTGTACGGCACAATTAGGACTAGTTGTGATTGGTTGAATAAATTTAACACCTGTAAACAAAAGTGATGCTTACGTGAAAGAAAAGCTTATATACACATTAACTTCTAAAAATATAAAAATTAACTAAAATAAGAACATATATTATAAATTAGGAGAATCAACGTATGCAGTCTTTTTATTACTTAATAGAATATAGAAATAAAAATTATATATAAGATATAAAAATAACACTATTAATGGGAGTTGGTATGTTGTTTTAACTGAGTTTTTTGGGTTTATTTGGATAATTTTATAGGCACAATTTCTTGCCATTTAGTTTAGTCATTTTGATAGGTCCATAGGTTTTCTAAGCATTTTTTGATTTTTGGCTGATTTGATAAGTTAATAATTTAGACTAAGCATATGGTGGGTAAGTAGTTGTATCAATAGGCGCAATGAGTTTGCAATTAGTGTTGGAATTTTAACAAGCTTATGCTTTCCCATCATGTTATGGTGCTATTAATTCATCAGGGATGATCTCTAATATGATCTATTAATATCAATGACTTGTAAGCTTCTGAGGAGGAAGCTCTGACATAGTATTTGATTATTCAAAGCTATGTCAATGACTTTTAAGCTTCCAAGGAAGGAGCTCCAGATTATATTAAACATGGTTAACATGTTGGTCACCACATCATCCATATATGGGTGATAGGCATGCTTTCATGAAGGTTTTATCACCCAAATATAAGTGACGTCATCTTGTTTAAGAGAAAAAGATTTTAATTGGATTTTAGAAAAGCCTTTAATAAAATAAGCACTGAAATAAAGAATTTAAAATATGCATTGTAGTCACAGAATTTGAATTTTAAGGACAGTAGAAACAGAAAATAATGATAAGTATGGTCTGTTAGTGAACCCCTCTGCATCTTTAAAGAAATTTTAAATCAAAATTTATACCATAAGCGGTAATGTGGATGGGTGTTGTTACTAATCTCCACTAATAAAGAACTGAGCTGAGTGTAGACAGAAAAATAGAGGCTTATATACAGACCAGAATACTTAAGATGGCCTTGGATAGCTTAATTATGGAAAGTTGCTGAGGGTTGATAAAGAAGAGGTATTAAGTGGAGAAGTAGAAGTAGAAGCACTGAGAACAACTGACTCAGAATCAGTTTGGTGGTTAATGAAAACTAAGAAATGATATATATAAGTATACTCCAACTAAATTTTATATTAATATATACAATATAAAGTATTATAAGATTTTTAACGTTAATATTATACTTTTTATTAATTTATATTTAATATATTATATACATTATATTATGGTATATTATAGTGTTTGAGAAAACATTCCAAATATTTGTAAAAAATTATGGATAGTTGGGACAATAGGTTAATTTTTAATATTTTTTCTTGCTTCCTGGTATTTGACAATTTGTTGACAGTCACATTTAGGCCCTATGAGAAGCTCAATTAAATCATGCTGGGTAACAAATGTGTTAATTTGATGATTAGACTTCTATGAGTTATCAAGGATTGTTGGAATCCTGGTGGGTGTGAGTACTTGCAGGTGCTAGGTGCACATGACTACAACAATTTAGCAGTCATGGGTATTAAAACTCAAGATAGCCTATTTTAAACTTAATTAAAAAAGATATTTCTTAATCTATAAAAAGGGGTGGATTTATAAGGTATATTTTATTAGTATTAAAAACTCAGGATTTTTAGAATCAATAGGAAACTTTATTTAATTGGTGCTGCTTGTTATTTAGACTACTTGAGAGCTATTAGTAAGGTACCTGCATACTCAGCTTAGATCATTTTAGCATTGGTGAATTATAATATGGGTTTGACTTCTGAAAGGACATAATTAAGGGGGAAAATTTTAATGTAATTCTGCAAGTCTGCCATCTTACACATTGGAGTAGTTTTGGTGGATACTGAAGTTCCTAAGTAGCAATTGGAGGATAAAATACTTTACTCTCTGGACCCCCTTCAGGTCTATAAAATGGGGGTTTTCCCTTAGAAAGTTGAGCTATTCTCAAGCTGGCAAGTGGAAGAACTTAAACATTAGTTTGTTGATTTTACCTGAGGTTTGAAGCACCCCTTCATCTTGGAATGACCTATTTAGTGGAATAGGCAGAGTTGAACCACTACCCCAGTTATTAGAATTATACTGAGAACTGGTCCCTGATTTTATGTTGAAAGTTGACGGAGTTGACAGCGGTATATTCTTACTGCCTAGTTGAACTATCAATTGTCTAACAGGAATGATCCCAATAGTTTCAATTTAGCAGACTTGAGGATGCAATTGCCAACACTGTGGGAATTGAGCCAATGGAAGTTCTGCCCAATAGCATATCAATTGCTGCAGGTTGATAAATAGTAGTAAATTTATTCTTGGCAACTGATGCTGAAGATTCTAATAGGTGGGCACTAAGTTGCTTTGAGTGACCTATATATATGAAAATTATATCCTTAAAAAATTACATTGGTTTTGGTTTAACTAGTTATTACTAGTAGTCATGATTCTGATATGACTGGACAAGCCCTAAATATTTATGGTGGAATGAATGAGATTGGGAACTTTTCTCTCTCATTGCAAACACTTTTGCAACATATTCAATTCAATACTATATAATTTTGATAATCTTATCAAGGAGATTAGTGTGCACCCAATGTTGGGTTGCAGTTGGGCGAGCAAAGTAAAGGGCACAGGAGTGGGGCCCGCATTGTTCAAGTTTCATAAACGTCCTGGTGACACTGGCAGCCTTCTTAAACAATAAAAACCAGTGGTTGGTATTTACCCAGAGATTTTTGGCCTGGCAGATAGTATGTAACCAGTTCATCAAAACTCCGCATTCCCAGCCCCTGTTATCAGTGGAGCATGGGGTTTGGGTATTCCTGAATATCAACAAATGGCGCTTTGGGAAAAGTTTTGTGGAGATTTACACACTCATTTCCCAAACGCAGTGTATGTCGCACCATACTCCATGCCCTGAGGTTGGTTGGATCTTGGGTTTGTTAACAAACAAGCAGCGGATGAAGCCACAAAGGTGCGTGTGGTGGTGGACCTCCCAGACAGTCAATGGGTAGTTGACATGATGCGCACTAATTGGAATAAATTAAATCAAATTTTTCGTTGTTTGACTTCCTACCTACAACAATTAAGTGCACCGTGCAGGAGTACCGCCTAATGGCTGGGCTCAAAGCATATGGGGGAAATCCAATCCTTTGAGATGCAGCGCTTTACGCTCATGCTGGACTTATGCATGAGCAAAGTGATTGCTGTATTCATCCCATCCGCAGGGGTTGTGGAAGATTTGACCCAATCCCCACACCAATATTGTGTTAGTTGATGGGCAAGAATCTCACCCATTCTGTGTCACTGTGGATAACGCCCCCTATCTGCACCTTTTGCCACGCTTTTTGCCACAAGGCCCACAACTGCCCAGCCAAAGAGGGCATCATGCAACGTGATCATGCTAAAAGCAATAAGCGTAGCAGATGTCCATTTTTAACCAGCCATAGACATTGGCGCCGCCTTCCTGTGGGGCGTGCAGTTGTGCTAAATTCAAGTCAAAACTGTGTCCTGCAGGAGCGTAAGAAGGCCAAGCAGGCCTGCAGGGCAGCGGCCAAGGTGGCAGTCACATCCACATCTGTGATCCTGCCTGCCCAGCTCCAGGAGGACATCTAGTCATTTGCTGCTGAAGTGTTTCACAAATCCATCCACCAAAGAGATTAGGCCACCCAGCCTGATAACCCAATGGGTGAGTTAGATACGCCTGACCAATGTTACCAAGCCTCAATCAAAACCGATTTGCCCACCAATTTCCCAACCATTTTTTGCCAACCTGTGATAATGCACCGCAGGAACACAGCAATGCAAAGTCTTGAAACAAGGCTGGAAAAAAAGAGCAACAAAACAACACCTAATTCTAAGATATCAGCTACCCTTAAGCAGAGCTACAACAGTCCAGTGACGAGGTCACGCACCTCTGCCACTGAGAAAGTGTCAAAGGGAGGCCAAGTGGGCCCTTCCCCTCGCACCTAAGGTGCAATGGGGGATCCTTTAAATAGGGACGTTGAACATCACTGGACTCAAGGCCTCGCCATCCTAGGCTAGGAAACTGTATTTTTAAAGAATAATTTACCTGTGGACATCCTGGCCATTCAGGAAACCCACTGTCCATATGGTTCTGAGAACACATGGGCAACCATGCTCCTCCCTTCCCTTTACTTTTGGTTGCTGCACTGTGGGGTGCTTATATGGACGACCCATAATTTTAAAATTTATTTCTTTAAATTCATACAACAATGGCCATGTCCTTATTGTGTCCTTTTTGCGGGATTACAAAGTGCATGCTGTCATTAATGTTTAAACCCCAACCAGTGCACAAGCTTGTCAGGAATTCTTCTTGGCCATTACTTCCCTTCTGCTTCCCCCTGACCCATTTGTGGTGAGCAATATGAACTGCTAGACCAACCTAGCCACCAACTGCTAACCTTTGGCGCCTACCCCCCCCACAGGGGCACATAGAACTTTGCGTTCTAAAGGCCACTGTCAGACATTTGCCCTCACAGCTGAAAAATAAGAATGTTTTAGGTCAAATTCAGCTGAAAAGGGGAAATGTCAGTCAGTTTCAATCTTCTGATGTCATTATGATCAATTCCAATTTATAAAAAAATGATGCTAACGAGGATATCGGCCAAAAGACCATGGCCAATTCTTGGTGAAGCCCTGTTAATTGGGGTAACACCAGTTTGAAACCTGAATGGGCACGAAATGTAAAATTGAATGGTCAGATTACTCTGACCACCCAACGGGCTTTAGGGCAACCATTGGAAGGCATGCCCTCAGCCACAAACAAACTCTTCTAAACACATACATGGGGACCACCCCTTTTAAAAAGTGGTGGAGATCCCCCCAGATGAAAGTAATATAGCAAGCGGTGATTGATTGAAATACTTCAAGACATTACTGCATGGGTACATCCTGCCCCAAAACCCCAAAATCGTTTTGCAAAAAGTACTTCAAAATTCCTAAGATCTGATAGGAGCATAACCCATAATTCCTAATTTGGAATGTGCATAAGCTATTCTAAACCTATCCTTGAATTCCAATTACCCTCAAAATAGTTTACATTATAATTGCTCAAATTTCAAAGGGTATTGATACTCTTTTACCCCCACACAGCGCTATTAAACCTTTATAAATTCATATTCTATTAAATTTTTGAGTTTATATTTTTTATTATAATCGAAGTATAAACCCTTTGTTGGATTTGGTTAAAATAAGCATTAAGCGAGCATCTACAGCCCCAAAAATTGAACAAGTGGTGCTCACCACAGTGTAACAATCAACAATCATACACAAATTACATAAGGTTGAGAAACATGGGATTTGTGTATGTTGATAGTTACAATTCCATTTTTCCAAGTAGGATTTTCCTATTCAGGTCATTAGCGAAAAAATTTTTATATATCATTTTAGGGTTGTCATTCTGAGGCTCCCCTGTTTCGCCGCCAAGTTGCCTATATGCTACCAATCTTGGAGGCTTTTGCGCCCCTTATTACACACAATTCATTTAGACTTAATTGAAAGTATTTCAAAGCGAGGTCAGCCCCAATGGCCCTCACTTTGGAATTCTATTTCAACTTTGAGTCCACTTCTAATAAAGGCCGCTTTTTGCTGAACCTGTTTATCTAAATTTAATTTAATTGAAGCAAGTTCTGGTGAGCAGATGGCGATGCATCAGGAGGAAAGGAAGGGGGTTGGATACACCAGGATCCTTTTGGAGAGGTCTTGGCGTGGTTATAGGGGAAGCCAGAGTGGCCCGAGGTGACAGAGGCCAGTTGGCCGCACCTTGGCCTGTTGACCCTGAGGTGTTTAGTGGTCTTGGGAGGCACCTCTGCCCAGAGGTCTGAGGCGACAGAGGCCAGTGCACCACACCTCAGCACAGTGTGCCTGACAAGGCCATTCATTTGGACAGGACCAAAGGGAGTTGGTACAGCCACATATGGGAACAAGTTGTGTAGTGCTGGTGGCAGGCTGGGCCTTGGGAGCCCCATCTGTGGCATGATTCCAAAGTCACCTTACCTTGGCGGGCTGTGGTACCAGGCAGCCTGCAAGATGGCTGCAGTCAATGTCCCAAGCATTGCTGCGTGCCATCAGTCCCTTTTGTTGGTTTTTGGGGCCTTCCAACAAAGGGGATGAGAAGCTTGGGGGGTGAGCCGGACTGCTGGCAGTTGATGGCCTCTTGTGCCTGCCAGGAGACCTCCAGAGAACCCGTTGGTTTGATCTGGGGGCTCTAGATTTTTAGTCAAAACCCCAAGCTGCTCGTGAAAAAGGTCCCCTGTTGAAAAAGTCATTGGTCGCTGTATGCCTGCTTTGCTGGTTCAGATCCATATCTGCTGGTGTTTTTATTTTTTAGTAAAGAGTAGTGTAACAATTGATGATCATACACAAATTGCATAAGGTTGGGAATTATAGATTGTGTATGTCAATAGTTGTAATTCCATTATTCTGAGTAGGATTTTCCTATTTGGGTCAATAGTGCAATAATTTTAAATAAATCATTTTTGAGTTGTCATTCTGAGGTTCCCCATTTTGCCGCCGAGTTGCCTGGATGACACCAATTTTGGAGGCTTTTGCGCCCCTTATTACATGCAATTCTTTTAGCCTCTTTGGAAGTATTTCAAAGTGAGATCAGCCCCAATGGCCCTCACTTTGGAATTCTATTTCAACTTTGAGTCCACTTCTAATAAAGGCCGCTTTTTGCTGATCCTGTTTTATTTAAATTTAATTTATTTGAAGCAAGTTCTGGGGAGCAGATGGCGGTGCATCAGGAGGAAAGGAAGGGGGGCTGTCAGGGTAAAGCCTGACATTAGAGGAATTCCTGAGATTTCAGATACAATTCTCCATATCAAGAGTATTTGTGCTGAAGTTAGATCGATTATTTCCATATCAAATCATGATTGCAATAAGTTTTGTTCAGTTAATCGCTTAAATTACCCTAATTTCAATGATTTTGAGTCAATTAATCACACCAAAACGAATTTACAATGAGGCTGAGACGATTCCTACTGCTTTTAAAATCAAATGCAAGGCGCAATCCCATAAGCTCAAAAGAATTATAGTGCTCCATTCAAATAATCAATTAAGCTTAGGAAAGTCCAGGAAGTTGGATGGGATATAAAAAAAGACTATTCAGATGGTTAGTCTTTGCAGTCAATAAGATATTTTCATATGCTGAACCCTTTAAGTACATATTTTCATTATAACAGTTCCATATACCATATAGTAAACAAGCTATACAGTCTAACCAATTATTTCATAAACCCTATAACCATGGGTGCAGAAACACCTATACCTGAACAAATCCCTCTTCCATTACTTCCACGTCCAAACATAGCTGGTGTACTGGCTTTAACAGGAATGGGAGTGGTTGAAGCAATCCTTCCTTCTTTAGGGCTAAACCGCCCAATTGCCCTTGCCATTCTCTATATGGTACGCACTACCCCTTTGTTATACTGAACCTTTAGCTCAGGGTTAGCAGGTTCGCGGCTTGCTACCACAAACTGGGATAAAGCAGTATCAGTCCAGACAATTTGACCGCCAAGTTTTACAAAGTATATCCTGCCGCGTTTTTATTACTGGGAGCTTTATCACTTGCTTTATTGATGAAAGGTTATCAGACATTGGCACGGATGTTTTTCTCAAAAAACAAGAAGATATGACTTATAAAGAAGCAATAGGACCAAGTCAAGTTCAAACAGTGACTGTGGCTAACCATGCGCCCATGAACTGTCCTATGGTTCTATTGCCTTAAAATTAACATTAGCTGATGTGAAAGGAGGACTTATATTGTTGGGGGCGCATTTTAAAGCATATCCTGAAAACTACCCAGATGATGCACAGAAGGTAATGGCGGTGGGTTCTCAGCTCTCTGGAGATGCTTTGGGTTGGTTTACCAAAGCTTTGAAAGAAAATGAGAATATGTGCATAAATTAAAAAAGTTTAAAAGCCAGTTGCTGAATGCAGCAACTCCTGCTAGTACCAGATTACAGTCACGCATTGCTTTGATGAACCTTCGGCAGGAAGGTCAAACTGTTGAGAGATATAAGCAGAAGTTTATGGAGATCTATCAGAAGACTGAATTAGATGATGAAATTGAATCACTTTACTTCAGACAAGGGTTAGAAAGTCATATGTAAGATTTGATAAGACACCACCCCATCACACTGCTTTTTAAATTGCTTGGAATCACTGCAAATCTGGTTATGGGTAGAACTCCCATGTGGCAAGAGTCTTCTTACAAAAAGCAAATTACCAACATGAGCCATGAAGAATATCAACGTCATCACAAGGAAGGATTGTGCTATTTTTGCCATAATCCTGGTCATTTAGCATTACAATGTCCAAAGAAAAGTAACTCTTCATCAGTCACCTTTGCAATAAAAAATGAAACTCAATCTTACCCTGTTTCGCCTATACGTTTGATAATAGGAGATACTATATTCCATACTGAGGCTTTACTGGATAGTGGGGCCTCCAGGAACTTTGTATCAGAGGAAATGGTAAAAAAGTTGGGAGTTCCACCGGGACTAGAACACTGACCATAACCCTGGGAAATGGGGAGCAGTCCATTGCCTACTGTTGTGCACATCCTATAAGTCTATTAGTCAGTTCCTTAATAATTGAGATTGAATTTTGGATTTTAAAGAGTACTCCCCAGCCTATAATCCTTGGCTTTCCATGGTTAGGCCAGATGGAACTCCAACATGACTATGGCAGAAACACTGTCACAGTCAAAGTGAATGGAAAGAGAGAAGAATGGGCGTTGATTAAAGGTATGTTTTCAGGGTTGTATTCTGCATAATCTCCAAGGGTTCTATTGGAGGCATGTAAAGGAATGATTCCAGCATACCTTAAAGCATGGTCTGAAGTGCTTAGCGAAGAAGAGGCAAAGATTCTACCATCCCATAGCCTTTTTGACCAATCAATAGACTTGGTAGAAGGGAAGCAGCCTACTCATGGACCAATATATAGCTGCAACCAACGAGAACAGGTGGCATTACGCGAGTACTTGGATAATATGTTGGGAAAAGGTTTCATTCAAGTGTCTCGGTCTCCATGTTCATCTCCACTTTTATTTTTAAGCAAGAAAGATGGAGGTTTGCGACCCTGCATAAATTATCGTAAGTTGAATGATATCACCATAAAGAACAGATACCCTTTACCTGATGCTGACTACTTGAGCGATCAGTTTTCTGGGGCTACTATCTTTTCAAAGGTGGATCTGAGGGATGCATTTAACCAGATCAGCATTAAGGAAGGTGATGAATGGAAAACGGCTTTCAAGACGCGGTTTGGGTTGTTTGAGTATCTTGTCATGCCGTTTGGCCTTTGCAACGCACCAAGTACATTTTAACAAATGATCAATACAGTTTTGAGTGGGTACATGGACCAGTTCTGCGTGGCTTACCTGGACAATATTTTGGTGTATAGCAAGTCTCAAGAGGAACACCTTTGACATCTGCAATTGATCTTTAAGAAATTCCAGGAGTATAACCTTCATGTCAAGCTTTCAAATTGTGAGTTTGCTCAGGAAAAAGTTGAATTTCTTGGTTATGTTGTGGGAAAGAGTGGGTTTACCATGGCATCTAGCAAAGTAGATGCTATCACATCTTGGCCTACACCTGATAGCCGGAAGGAAGTTTGCAGTTTCTTGGGTTTGGCAAACTTTTGTAGGGATTTTATCAAGGTTTTTTTCTATTGCATTACCCTTTGACACGGCTCACATCAGATGGTGTTCCGTATAAATGGTCCCAAGCGGCGGAAAAAACTTTTGCTGACTTAAAGTCTGCCTTCGTTTCTGCACCAGTGTTGTCCATGCCCAACTATGATAAGCCCTTCGTGGTTGAGATTGACGCTTCTGGATATGCACTTGGGGTTTTATTGCAGGAGGGGGATGATAGTAGGCTTCATCCCATAGCCTACTATTCAAAAAGTTTATATCCGCTGAATGTAACTACCCTATCTATGACAAAGAGATGCTGGCAATTGTTAAGAACCTTAAGCACTGGCAACGGTACTTGTGTGGGGCAAAACACCCTGTGAAGTTTATTTGGATGCTCGCAATGTTCCATTGGATGTACCATGCCGGAAATTATCCCATCAGCGTGTAGGACCATATAAGATAAAGGAGGTCATTGGGAAGGTTGCCTACCGAGTTGCTCTACCTGAAGAATGGAAAATTCATGATGTCTTTCATCGATCACTCTTGCACAAGAAGGATGGTAGCTCCTTACCTCATTATAAGGTTAAAAGCGATGCCCCCCTTTGATTGATAGACTTTATCCAGAGTATGAGGTAGAGGCTATAATTGGAAGACGTAAGCATTGTGGGACAACGCAATTCCTGGTCAAGTGGGCTGGATATCCTGCAGAAGAGAGCACTTGGGAGCCTGAGGAGAACTTAAAGAATGTAGGCAATCTGTTAAAGAAATGGAAGAAGAAGGCCTCGCAGTTAGCTTCAGCCCTGGTGGAGGATGATGTCAGGGTAAAGCCTGACATTAGAGGAATTCATGAGATTTCAGATACAATTCTTCATATCAAGAGGATTTGTGCTGAAGTTAGATCGATTATTTCCATATCAAATCATGATTGCAATAAGTTTTGTTCAGTTAATCGCTTAAATTACCCTAATTTCAATGATTTTGAGTCAATTAATCACACCAAAACGAATTTACAATGAGACTGAGACGATTCTTACTACTTTCAAAATCACATACAAGGCGCAATCCCATAAGCTCAAAAGAATTATAGTGCTCCATTCAAATAATCAATTAAGCTTAGGAAAGTCCAGGAAGTTGGATGGGATATAAAAAAACTATTCAGATGGTTAGTCTTTGCAGTCAATAAGATATTTTCATATGCTAAACCCTTTAAGTACATATTTTCGATTGTAACAGTTCCATATACCATATAGTAAACAAGCTATACAGTCTAACCAATTATTTCATAAACCCTATAACCATGGGTGCAGAAACATCTATACCTGAACAAATCCCGCTTCCTTTACTTCCACGTCCAAACATAGCTGGTGTACTGGCTTTAACAGGAATGGGAGTGGTTGAAGCAATCCTTCCTTCTTTAGGGCTAAACCGCCCGATTGCCCTTGCCATTCTCTATATGGTACGCACTACCCCTTTGTTATACTGGACCTTTAGCTCAGGGTTAGCAGGTTCACGGCTTGCTACCACAAACTGGGATAAAGTAGTACCAGTCCCTGACAGGGGTGGATGTACTGGGCTCCTTTTGGAGAGGTCTTGCCCTGGCTAGAGGGGAAGCCAGAGTGGCCCAAGGTGATAGAGGCTAGTTGGCCACACCTCGTCCCATTGACTCTGAGGCGTTTAGAGGTCTTGGGAGGCACCTCTGCCTGGAGGTTTGAGGCAACAGAGGATGGTGCACCACACCTTAGCATGGTGTGCCTGGCAAGGCTGTCCATTTGGACAGGACTAATCGGAGTTGGTACAGCCACATATGGGGGCAAGTGGTGTAGGGCTGGTGGCGGGCTGGGCCTTGGGAGCCCCATCTGTGACATACAAGGGCACCTGTATACACCAAAAATGACTACAAATTTGGAACCCAGGCTAGCTGCATTAGTAAACCAACTAGCCAGTGCTTTGTCTCGCCTCAAAAGGCTTGAGCAGAACTCTTCTCAAAGCCCTACTATGTTTAAACCTCCATTCTGTGATAAGTTCACCCCTGGCGAGGCCAGTATTGCCACCTTCCTTTACGTTTTTAATTCTGCGATGGAAGGAGCGACTGACCACCAAAAAACCAGGTATATCCTTTCCTGTTTGAAACAGATGGCTCAGGAAATCATGGTTCCTCAAATGGCCACACTTACCACCTGGGAGGAGGTCAAACAAGCGCTGATCAATGAGTTTGGTTTAAAATAAAGCTTACAACGCCAAAAACAGTCCTTTATGTGCCTTAGCTTGTAAGAGGGTGAATCGATTCCTTCATTTGTTGAGCGTTTTTATAGCAAAGATCAACCTCTGTTGTTGGCCAAACTGCTCCCTTTAGATGATGCTATTGCAGCTATCGTGGCTAGCTTGGCATCTTACCCCTCTTTAGCAATGTATATCTCCTCATTCAAGAATACCTTCTAAACTGTATGGGATATCAAAGAGGCACTTCAAGCTATAGCTGACGTTTATGAACCTGAACTTTTGCAAGATGTAACAAAGTGGGATGCAACTCCGACCTTTTCAGCCTCTTCTATGGCTGTATCCCACTGTAACCTAGCTGATGCAGAGCTGCAAAGACCTAATACTCCTCCACCGTGTGAGGATAACCAGAAATTATTGGCAGTTAAGGGGCAGCGCTTCCCCCAGCTTCAGGTTTCAAAGCTCAGCCAAAGAAGG